>BDUI01003416.1:23152-36177 GCA_002335545.1 Apodemus speciosus
AGAGAGAGAGAGAGAGAGAGAGAGAGAGAGAGAGAGAGAGAGAGAGAGATTCCCAGCATAGAAAATAAGAAAGAGGACAAATAGTCCCACTTCTAACCAAGAAGCTATTTGTAATTAATACTGTTTGTTAAAGAATAAATCAGTTTTCCCCAATGTCATATCACTGATGATATCATACTCCATTCAAGCCACATGTTTAGAAGTAGATGGCCAATATAAAATAGGCTCAATTTTTTTGCTTTGTTTTGATGAACTCTGTCCTTTTGGATTTTTTTTCCATCATTTATTTGTTTCATTTTGGTTTGCTTTGGTTTGGTTTGCTTTGGTTTTGGTTTTTCTAATTTTTGAGAGGAGGTGGTAACTGGAAGGTGAGTAGAGACAGAGGTGGGTCCGCGAGAAGCTGGGGGAGGGGAAAACTGAGCTGGTAAATTGCATGCAAAAAAAAATGAAAGAGTACATTCACCCAAAGGGGTCGAGACCGATTAGGACCAGTATTACTAATGGTGAGGCTTAGAAGTGAACTTTTTACATCATATCTGGGTTTTTGTCCTTGTTTGTTTGTTTTGTATTGTGTTGTTTTTAAATCATAGTCTCACAAAATGTGCAGGATACAATCAATGAAACCTTTTTCATAAGCTATCATCAGCAGAAGAGTTGGATGAGTGCTGAGTTTTACAAATCAAGCATAATGTGGATTAAGAAATAATGTCATGGATTGAGAACTAAAATACACACTAGAGAAACAACACCAAGTTGAAAATCATAAACCCAAATCTGGCAGGACTTTTAAAGATAATGTAGTCCAGTAATCCCCAATATTGGCTGCACATTAAAAGCTAGAAAACTCAGCTATGTTTGGAGATGAGCCATCTGTATTGTTTAAAGCCTCCCTGGAGTGATTTTAGCATGTAGTTCATTTTGAGAACCGCTTTTCTAGAACAGTAGTTTTCTCAAACTTTTAGATTTTCTTGCAGAGTCTGCCAAAACAGGAAGAATTAGTCCGAGAAATTCAGATGGAGCAGGGCTTGGTTGAGAGCCATAAATCTGCAATTGTAACAAGTTCCTGGCTTGAGTGGTCTTGAGACCCTGCCCCGTCATGTCTAAACCTGAGCAACCGGGCTTCAGACTTCATTGTGTATAGATTAATATGGAGGTTAGAATTGATTGCTATGCCCTGTCCTCTACAGTTTCCTATTTGAGAATTTGCATTTTAATAAGTTCATTGTTATCACCTTCTGAAAAGCACTAACCTAGGTCATTCAAGGATGAGATGGTGCATTTGAGAGCTACCTGAAGTGCTTCACTCTGCATGTACACCATCCCATTGGCTTTCCATGTAATTCCGCTTGGTCTGGGATAAGAATCATAGATTCAGGGCCGCTATTATGGATGAGTGGTCCATGTCCTCATTTCATAGATAGTATATGGACGTTTGAAATGAGCATAAATTACTCCTAACTGCACTAATTTGAAAAATAGACAGGTAGTCAGTGGCAACCATATTTCCCATCTCATAGCAAGATCCTTGATAGGAGTCCCATGAACAAGAAGACTGAGAAGTCACTATGTAGATGGCTAATTTAATTACTTCTTAAGTCTGTCTACAACTAGCCCTGACTTTGTCATCTACAGTTGGAAAAAGACAAATAGCTTTTTAAAATTACATCATAATAATAATAACAATAATAATAATAATAATAATAATAATACCTGCATAAGACTAGAGCATATTCTGAAAAAAAATGTCACCTCTCCTCCAAGATTTTCATGCCAGAGGTAGGATGCTATCTGTAGTGCATAGCTTTATTTCAAGTCTGCCAAAGATTGGAAGCTAGAAGTCAACCTTTTGGTTTTTCCACTTAAATGTTTATTTTCTCAGTCTTTTTGTAATTTTACCCACAAAATTGAGTATCAGTGTACAATTTGAGATGATGGAACACACCAAAGTAAATAATCTGYTACTTCCGGATGGAACATGGGCCTATCAGAGATATATAGCGGTAGTGTAATGAGCTACATTCACACATACACATGAATATCCTAAAATCCCTGAATTTACTAAGGAAAGTTGAGTCAGTAAACAGATTCCATTATTCATTTGCACTGTTTTACTTCTTGTTCCAACCAAATAGAACTGCATGTAGGGTAAAAATATATTGAACTTATATAATCCCTGTCTTTCCTCACTATGTACAATAATATCTGCAGAGGACTCAACTACAATGCTTCAGTTAGAACTTATGTGTTCTAACCCCCCATGGCAAACATAAGTGTGTATCAATGTAGCCTCTAAGTTTCCTAATTCAGCTGTTTTCTATTAAAAAAAAAAANAAAAAAAATGTCACCTCTCCTCCAAGATTTTCATGCCAGAGGTAGGATGCTATCTGTAGTGCATAGCTTTATTTCAAGTCTGCCAAAGATTGGAAGCTAGAAGTCAACCTTTTGGTTTTTCCACTTAAATGTTTATTTTCTCAGTCTTTTTGTAATTTTACCCACAAAATTGAGTATCAGTGTACAATTTGAGATGATGGAACACACCAAAGTAAATAATCTGYTACTTCCGGATGGAACATGGGCCTATCAGAGATATATAGCGGTAGTGTAATGAGCTACATTCACACATACACATGAATATCCTAAAATCCCTGAATTTACTAAGGAAAGTTGAGTCAGTAAACAGATTCCATTATTCATTTGCACTGTTTTACTTCTTGTTCCAACCAAATAGAACTGCATGTAGGGTAAAAATATATTGAACTTATATAATCCCTGTCTTTCCTCACTATGTACAATAATATCTGCAGAGGACTCAACTACAATGCTTCAGTTAGAACTTATGTGTTCTAACCCCCCATGGCAAACATAAGTGTGTATCAATGTAGCCTCTAAGTTTCCTAATTCAGCTGTTTTCTATTAAAAAAAAAAAGCATGCATGGCAGTGACTCATACAACTGTCACTCTTACAGCACAGATGGGGGAAATTTTTTTGATATTAGGACAAACAGTGGCATATTTCAGTTTACTAAATTGCATATAAAGACGATCATTCTAATTCAGTCTACCAGTTATCTATTTGTCTTCTACCAGTCACTTACCAAGATCCTGTCATTGGCTCTAAAGCATCCTCAGTTGGCCAAACAGATTTTAATTCACATGTAGCTGAATGTGCATGCATGTTCTATCAGTCAATCTGTATGTTTCATAAAGTATATTTGATTTTGACTTGTTGGGATTAATGCCAAGAATTTGGGAAGATGAACTGTTAACACATAGAACCATATTGACAGCCCTAAAGCTAATATAATACACAAATTTGAGTCTGGCATTAGCTGTCCCTAACACAGACCCCTGTTATGTATCTATAATATATTTTCCAAAGGTTCAGTGGAAAAATGGCAAGATCATATGGCAAAGCAATCATATTAAGTATATTTCCAAGACATCTATCCCTAAATAGAATAAGAAATATGCCCATATAGAGAAGGATTGCAGAATCACAACACTATATTAAAATATAGCATGACACCCTTTAGAGTTTAACCAGTGTCTTTGATAAATAATCAAAATATTTTAATACTATCTAATCATTCTTCAAACAAGGAAATATTTATTTTGATCAAGAGAGATACTTTGAATATGGCAAGATTTGGACATTGCTGACAATCAGTGCTCAGACCATTCTAGGGAGCAAAGAATAATACAGAATGCTTAGACCTAAAAGGTACCACATAGCCTTCTCCAAAGGCTCAGATATCATTGAGCAGGATGGGGCACAAAGAGTATAAGAGCCACAATTATGGATGAATAAGTGGAAACAACATCTTCTGGACACAATAAAGCCCCTGATTGTGACAGCATGCACAAGACTTGTGCAAGTCCATGTCAGACAAAATCCCAGGGTTGAGATCAGAACTGGCCACACAGTTCCACTCCAGACCTGGTGTTAGCTATTGACAATTGTCAGGTGCTGCTAGAGGGAGAGACGATTTTCTTTAAAAATACAGCAGCTGGGAAGCTGACCATGCTCCAGTGCATGACCATATATCTCAGGATATTTGGACAGTACAAGTATTGTCTTCACTGGATTAAAAAAATAACACAAAATTGTATGGGTAGGGAAAGGTTTTAATTTTTTTTATTTTTCAGAAGAGTTGTGCAGCAGGCTTAAATATGACCAAAACATGTACTATCTCTCAAAAAACTAATAAAAGAAAAATCAAAGCTGACCAAGAACCCTGCTAATCTGCTTTCACCACAGAGTTCCTCATCCACGATGGGCCCCTTAACTTTCTCCTAAGTCCCCCACCTCCAATCATAGCACCTCCTTTAATGTCTTCAAACTACATGTTTATATCAGAGGATCAGAGCCTGAAATTGGGGAAATTAGATTTGAATCTCTCTTTTCTGTTTGATAGTGTAGGTGATAGCTTGTTAAAAATAAAGTCTGATTTTTGGAGACTGGGACCATAATGTTGAAGAAATATTTCAAGTTCCTTCTAATTGCTCCTTAGATGCATGTCAAGAAGAAAAACCTATCTGTGGATAAGATGTCAAGAGGTCACCTATTGACTCTGCATCTCATAAATTATTGTACCACTTGAAGTAACACACATTCTTATCTTCAAACTTCTGTTCCCTCATCTCCAAAATGGAAATGTTAATTTTTAATATCTCTTCAAGAATCAAACGACAACATGTATGTAACACAGAAAGCCTTCAATGATATATGATTCCATACATGAATGCATAATCATGTTGTAGTAAGTTGTCTTATTCTTATGAAGACTGGATGGATAATATGATATCAGACTTATAAATGAGGAAGGAAACATTTGCAAAGAACAAGATAGGCAATGACATTAGCTGTTCACGTCATCTTGAATACTGTTCTTTGCTAAAGAAATACTGAACGCAGCCTGGGGGATTCTGACCTCACTGAAGCAGAAAAGAAGGAGCAMAGGGAATAACTAATACTTTGGCCCACTGTAAGAAGGGATCATTATGCAAAGACACTTGGCAGTTGAAGTGAAAGGTGATTTTGTTTTATCCATTTCCCATCATTGGTTTCCTTGAACTGAAACTCATGCCACCTGTGTTTCTGCAGGATACTCTGTGTAAGGAGAGAACCACTCTGGTTATTAGCAAAAGGAAATGATTACAATGTGAAATCTGTTCCACACTAAAATCACCAAGGCAAACTTTTCTTCCATTACTCTTGTAGAGCTTGGAAAAAAAAGTGACTGCAACTAAATCAGACTGCCTATGGGCAGAGTGGTTTAATTTATGACCACTAACTGGGAACAGCTCCCCAGGAGTCCAGAACTGTCACCCCCATGCCATCCTGCCTGGCTTTATCCACCCGCTGTGCCCCCCACTAGGGTTTGGCAGAGGTTGCTTGGAAAGGCAGTGGCTGACTCTCAGCAGGTGGAGTCTTGGAAATAGATCCGCCTACCTCCAAAAGATCTGCAATCACTGCTTCACTACTGAGAAACTAGCAAACTAGAAATAAATGTGTGGAGTTGAAGTCTGCTTAGAAGTCAGTAACTTGAAGGTCTGGCATAAGAGCTTCACAAACAGAAGTGTCTCCAGCTCATGTCATTTTGCTCTTGGTTTTCCTGTATCTATGAGGGGAAAGGGACAGAAACTCAGAAAGGGAAGTGGCCTATACTCAAACCCTATGCCCATCATGAAACATGAATGAGGTGGGACATGCTGAATATCTCCACCTCTTTATCTAAATATAAAGTAAAATAAATGGCCTAATTATACCCATATTTATATTGGAAGCAACTTATGTCAAGTGTTAGCATAATAATGTCTCAGTATTATATGTGTGACTGTATCCATTGAATCGATCATAAATAATTAATTTGATAACTATGAACACTGGACTTTATTGAGGTAAAGGAGCTCTGTTTCTCTGTGAAATAGGTCAAATGGATTGTGGCAAGGAGTAAATACACACATTTCCAAGGATTCAATGGCCCAACAATAAAATAATGTTCATTATTTAGGTTCTATTAAGTTGTTCTGTTATCCAGTGGCAGATTAAACTCCACCACAAAAATATTTTCCTTTACAAATGCCAACAGTTTTCTCTTGAAACATGCATTTTTTCATACATATTTACATTGTTATCAAATAATCATCATAATCATTCAGGATTTCTCATACCATAAACATGCATAACTGGGTATATCATTGTTGCCATATATTCTTAATGTTTAGCAACATTCCTAGGTATCATTATAATTAATTGCTTTATTTAATAAATAAAAATACAAAAAACAGTTTACTTATTAGTATCTGTGATAAACAACAAATAATTATTTGGTATACATATGTACTAGTTAACATGAGATATATTTAAATTTAAATCTGTGGCATTTTATTCAGGGAAGGGGAGTTGGGACAGGGTCTTGCTTGGTGATACCATCTGACCTCAAACTAATTACCTTTCTGAATGTTGGAATTACAGATTTGAGACAACAGCTGATCATCCCTATTTTCCTGTTTGTGCAAGTAGAACCTCCTCAGTGTGGCATACAAATGTATTGTTGTATGTTTCCAAATGTCTACTGTGTGGAAAAATGATCCCCCCTGCTTTTATGAGCAAATACAAAGGGGAATTTAATAGTAGGTGGCTTGTAGGCACAGTTGGAATGTGTGGTGGATGSGCTAACCCTACTACTCACAATCAAGTCCTAGTAATTCTCAGGTGGCCTAGAATTGTGTAGTTTTTCCTAAAACTGAAAATGATAATAGTTTTGATGGATGGATGCTTCTGTCCTAAGCATCCCTCAGCAATCAATAGTTAGCATCTGCAAAGTTATACCACTAGAGCCAATCCTGACCCCACATTTCCAGAATGCACTTGTGCCTATATTTCATGCTTTTGTTTATATTCACCGACAGATCACTCGTGATGAGCACAAACGTTAAAAGTGCTGGGAAAACTCACCTCCATTAACCACTCATCCTCCATTTTGATCTGTGCTTAAGGAAATTGCTCAAAGGAGATGATGGGGTCTTATTACACATAACACAGAGGATACAGCTCAACTTCACGATGCACTTCACCTAGAGGAAGCTGAGGGGAAATTGACAATCCAAACAAAAAGCTTTCCTGAAATTCTGTTCCTATTATAGTTGTTTTCATTCATTACAAATGAGTAGGAGATAGCAGTAGAAAACTATATTATAGTAAGAAAAAAAGTGTCATTTGTCAAGGAACAAGCTTCATTGGTGATAGTGTGCATTATGACCTTTTAAACATCCCTCCTCACACACATAAGAAGTTGCCTTCCCTAGGAACATCGATGTACAAAAGAAAGTAGGGAAGAGTTTTACTGAAGTTCATGAAAAAAAAAAGTTGGTGACAGAAATACCAAGGTCTTTGAGACTCTTTCTTTAGTATACAGGAATATTAAATTTTAGACCCTCTGCCAGCAACACATTTCAATCTGCCCAGTGAGTGATAAGAGAGTTCTTAGCACAGATGACCGGGTGAGTGGTACTACCACAACTATGTGCATCGTTTTGCCTTTCGCTACAATGGCCCTTGCAAACATCCTCCAAAACTGACAAGGTGCCAATTTAAGTGGAAAACCATGACTCATTTAGGAAGGCAAATGAGAACAGTGATTAATTTTTCTTTTGACTCTAAGTGTCAGTTGAATTTTTACATGTATATAATACTTTCATAACTAGGTTGAAAATGGATTCACTGGGGTGTAAACTCTTAAGATCTCATCTATTTCTACACATTGCTTAGACAGTGAATATTGTGGTGAACTTTCACAAATGAGGTTAAAACAATTGTGGACTGAAGCACCACACTGTACATTTATGTAGTTCTTAAGGAGCTAGTTTTGTCAGTTATACTTCTATAAAACTGAAATAAATAAAAGAGAAAACTTTCTCCCCAAAGAAGAATGTGGATCTGCTTTGCTCTGCATTGGTGAGGTTTGAAAGGAAGTTTGTCTGCTTCCTGCTGGTAGTTGAGGTAACCAAACACAGGGCATGGACATGCAAAAAGGAAGTTCCTTTAACATTAATATGCAGAAACAGAAGCACACAGACCTTGTGCTCATAAGAGACTGGGCATATATTCATTCGGTTTCCTGTTGTGTCTCCTGTAATGTCCCCGAATTTCTAACCTCCATTTCTACAATATTTATTTATCATTTGTCCTAACACTCATGGTGCCATTGTCTTTTTGACACCTTCAGAAGTCCTAAGGCACACTGCAGCCTGCAGGATGGGAGAGCTTGTCTATTGTTAACACAAAACTGTTTCTGGGTACATAGAAAGAGAGAGAGAGAGAGAGAGAGAGAGAGAGAGAGAGAGAGAGAGAGAGAGAGAGAGAGAGAGAGAGAAGATAACCAATGATCATATGTTTAAGAAAGTTTCTTCTACTTGCTATGTTTTGTTACCAGAGAAACACGTCATAATCATTTCACTTACTGCTTTATTTTCTTTATGAAAATGGGGTTTAAATTTAGTTTCATTTATCCCCAACTTATGGCATGAGAAAAATTGCAGTTTCCAAAATGGTGTCTGTAACAACTACTAGACAGGAAATTTAATTTCATTAAGGATGTTGAGCACTAGTGAAAGTGGCTTTAACCTATTCCCATGCTGTGTAATTTGCATGAACTGTGTGTGCATTTGTAAAACTGTACATTGAAAAAAAAACACAAGGCTCTTAGAGTTTAATTCCCTATAATCTTCTTCCCTGATTTCTAATACCATGACTTTATTCTCTCAGTAAGGATGGCTTATTTGCCTTTTTCTCTGTCCAACCATCTCAACCAAGATTTCCTAATATGTATTTTTAGAAATAATATATACACTCTGGGGTTTGAAACTCAAGGCTCTTCAAGCTAATTAGCTTGGTTAATTAATATATCACTCCATTTCTTTCAAAACTCATTATGCTCACAAAAAGCCTATTGGACCAACAGAAAAAGAGTAAAAATGAATGACAAGGGAACTATCATCCTGGAAAAACATAATTTACTGATTGAAAAACTAATATGAGAATTATCAAAAATCCCCTGGTGACTCTCCAGCATGGAATCTAAATGTCAAATCATTTTGAAAACAAAACTGGAAGTTATATTTCTGTTACCATTACAGAACTAAAATGGAACCCAAGTCTTTGAATGTGGGAAATAGCCTGTGATTCACTGTTGACTAGCTGAATAATCTATGCAAAGTGAATTAATCTACAAGACTGATCAAAAAGACTCGGGTTTATATGTAAAAGCTGCTTTAGCTCCCACAGTTTTATTTTTCTCCTTGGTGAAACAGGTAAATGAGATCAAATTGTATAATGTTGAGTTTACTGATTTTTCAGGCATCTGGGCAAAAACCCAAAAATTTATGGTAAGGATTAAATGATAAATTAAATACGTAGCAGGTCTAAAGCTGTAACTCAGTGCCAGAGACCTTGTAGGTAAGAGATCCATTCTGAGCACGAAGAAGAATGGGTAAGGAAGGGACAGAGAGGGAAGAGGAGCACAAGGAAGAGTAGAAAGGGGAGGAACTATGTATACATGTGGATGTATGTGCATACACATGCATACATGCCATTAGCATGCCATTGACAGTGTTCATCAGATAAGTGTTCTTCTGTGCTAATAAAATAACTTTGTCAATAGTAACATAAAGAGAGTGTTTAAGGACAATTTTCAAGCAAACAGCACATTGCAGAACACTATGTAAAAACATAAACATTCATTATGGGTGACAGGTGCTACTTGAAAGGAAAAGTACCAATTTCAGTGAGAAGAAAGGTGAGAGTTTAGACTCAACTATTTGAGTTTCATGAATTTACATCTCCAAAATCTTGCCTGTTAGCACTCCTAAAAATGAATGCCTTATCTACAATCGCATCTCCTCTGGATATGTTTAAACCAGGGCTGTAGCACTGAAAGTGGAGGTTCTTCTGCGGCTCTACATGAACTTGCTGTTCCAAGAGTATGTCACTCCAAATGAAGACTTGGGGCTAAACCATTCAACACATGCCCTCTCTGGGGACAAGAAAACAGAGCACACAGCCAAGTGAATTCTCTGTTGGCCTCTGCATTTACTTCTTCAGGGAAATTTAACCAATGGTTCTGAATCATTTACATTTAATTTCCCTTTGCTCTACACATCATTTATCATCCTAGAATGCATCTGGGCTTCTAGAAAAAAAAATTCTGTTTAAGAAATTTGAGTCTTTGTTTTGTGTTTCATTACTGTGTGGGAAGCTGTTCTGCAAACTATTTGAAAAATCATTTAATTAAATTAGTTTTCTGTGACAGTGGAAATACTGGTCTATGTCTCTTACTAAGCCCACTATTTGTCTATATTCAAAGCAATGAAATTGGATGCTTTTTCTAGTAGAAGGTGAAGTGTCTCAATAAAATAATGCAGCAGAAAAATGGGTATTTAGAATAATCCATCAAAATAGCATTTTATTCTGTTTTAGAATTGCCTTTCTTAGTTAATTCTCAAACAAAAAAGTTAATTTCTATAATAATCCCATAAAAATGGGCACAAGCAGAAACTGGGTTTCCATGAAACTGATCTTTTTAGTATTTCATGAGCAGTTACTTCTGCCCCATCTGTAGTTCCCATACCACAAGTCCTGCTCTCAGTGACATCAAAAAGGACCCTATCGACCTTCCTTTCTGATATTCATTTCTTTTTATCTTGTGCCATTTTAAGTACCCTGAAAGAACTTCTGATGTCTTTGTAATTCCTATGACCTACGGGACTGTGTCATCCCATTTGATATCTAATCACCACCGAGTGTGCTTTCWGGACTTCCTGTAGGTGTGATTTATCACAGAGGTAACGCAAAAGATGATTCACAAAAAAGTTTCTCCTGAGAATGCAGAGGTTTCTGATGACCACTAATCAGGTGACATCAATGACTCAGCTCAGCTAAAAGCATCCTGTGTTCCCATGAGCCCCTTATAGAGATGCAAGGGGCATCTTATTAGGAAAGCAATCTAAATAATTTAAGAGATTTTTAAGATGGTGATTAAAATAACAGTCTGAACAAATACTTATGTAGAGGAAGATGGAGGGAAATTGTAAGGGCTCAGAAAAGTCAATCTTGTAGTAAGAGATAAGTAATAGTTAAGATTTGTCTAAATGCACACAGGGTGGGACACAAGCTGATTATGAGAAAAAAACAAGAAAAAGAAGAAAAGAGCCATGGAACAAGCACAAGAGTCAAGARAATGATTACAGGGCAGTGGGGCAAGGGTCAGGAAGACTTGATTATCCAGGTTGAGTGCTGCTGATTATCAATGACAACACAGTATTGAAAGGGCAAACATAAGTTCATAATAACTACATGAAACACAAACATAATGGCAAAAGTAACCCTCTGACTTAATGATATTTTAAGTGTAAAATTAATGGAACTACTCATAAGGATATTGACTTGGGTCTCAGAAAATTAAAATTCAAAAAAGTCATAAGTAAAAATGTGAAAATTTAAACTAATCAAATAAATTTAATTCCAATCTGATGTTAATGTAAAAAAATAATATCTCTAGTATATGGGCCCAGGAAATAAACATAAAGTCAAGGAAAGATGGAATAAGTATACAAAAAATTCATTGAGAGATAAGATTTGAATTGAAAAGCTTGCAATGCATATAACAGATAATTCATAGATATTCCATTGTAAGACATGAATAAAATAAAATATAATTAATAAAAAATCATTCATCAAATAATAAAAAGCATACTATTTAAAATAGGGTAATATTCTCACCATTCTGTTGCAGGTAATACATGCAAATGGATGAGATTGGATGAAATAGGAAGTGCTATACATTTAGTAAGTAGACTACATATTTGTACAATATTTCTGGAGAACAATTAACTGATACCCTTCTATCTGTTGATGGGAACCCAATAATATTTCTGTTCTTTTCACTCAAGAAAGTGTAATTTGTTTGTTAAGTCTTTTCTGAGGGATGACCCGGGTACATACAAAAAAGACAGGGTCTATGAACCCTCTGTGCATCATGGCATCGTGTGTTACAGTGAAGACCTTAGAATGAATGTGAAAATCTAGGGGAATTGTCCTGTCATTGATGACATGTAATGTGACAGACTGCCTTGGAACATTTTAAATTTCATTTATGGACATGTTATTAGCTTAGATTAAGAAAAGAAAAGAATGCATCCCATTGTGACACTTTGATGCATGCACATAATGTGCTTTGTTCATATCCAGTCCTTCACCTCCATTTTCATGAACTCTTATCCCCACTAACTCTTGCTTACTGGTCTCTTCTATTTGTATGCCTTCAAACTTTGTTTTACATTTATAATCTTTAAAATGTGGAAATTCTATTTTGGTTAAAAAGACAAACTGTTAACATTATAAGAATAAAGATTTAGGAGTCAAAGTGCCTGATTTTCTCTCTGGATCTGCCTCCCACACAGGTATATAAAAATTGAATGTTATATAAAACTTGAATCTACTATATTTCCCACTCAGTTTTATCTGCCTGTCTCATCTATTAAAGTCACAATTAATCTGTCCACAGGCCCAGGGAAGGACCCTCTAAGTCATCCTCCATTTTGACAATCACTATCACTTCTCAGAATGAACTGGTCATTGTTGGCTCCCTCCAAATATCTCTCTCCAGCTCTTTGCCATCGTCATTATAACACCTGAATGTTGGATCCATTCCAAGGCATTAGTTCTTAAAATAGTCCATAAATTATTCTCTCTGACCTCATTTATCTCAGTAGAATCAGTTATATACATTTTCTGTTATGTCCTTGATAAATTAAAGGCAGATTCTGTCACGTTATTGCTTAAGACATTTTAAGGCCTAGGTGAATAAGATAAAATTCAGAATGTAAGTCTTAAAAAAATAATACTTTAGATATATTTTTGCATCATTATCATATCATTAGAATTAATAGCCCTGCCGGGCATGGTGGCGCACGCCTGTAATCCCAGCACTTGGGAGGCAGAGGCAGGCGGATTTCTGAGTTCG
>BDUI01003416.1:99585-112640 GCA_002335545.1 Apodemus speciosus
AGGGGATACAAATTGGAATAGAAGTTAATAGCATCACTATCTGTAGATGATATGATAGTTTACATGAGGAACTCCAAAAATTCTACCAGAAAAATCCTACAGGTAAAAAAACATTTCAGCAAAGTGGCTAGATAAAAAATTAACACAAAAAATCAGTTGCCCTCTTTTATACAAATGATGAACTTGCTGAACTTGAAATTAGACAAACAACACCCTTCGCAATAGCCATGAATAATATAAAATATCTTGGTGAAGTGGAAATGTAAGGGTTCTTTGGGAAGTCAGTTGGATGGTGTTTTGCTGAGGCAAACATGTGAAGGGATGTTTAGCTGARGTGCATATAGCTGAAAAATTAAGGCAGACTCATGACAGAATGTTTAGCTGAAGCAAACACAGGAGAAAGGATGTTCTGCTAAAGCAAGCATGTGAAAAGACACATAATCTAGGATTCTTTGCTAATGCATGTATTGTTTTGCCCTACATTTGAGTAGTTGAATTGCATTTGACAGGGCTTTATAAAGAGAAACTCAACAAAAATCTCTAGTATGTGCTGCTACAGTTTTTTGGCACTTCCTCAGACTCGGCTGGTTGGCAGAGTGATGTCAGCTGAGACAAACCCACCTGCCAAGTCAAGACCCATGCTGAGGTGATATATGTGGAGGACAGGTGATGCTTGGAGGGTATAAATAGGACAGTGTCAGAGGCTGAGCTTGGCTTATAGAGCTACTTGTGCAGCTCTTGTGGGTCTTTGCTGATCATTGCTTCCCTGAGAGGGGCACCAGGGAGAACTCTTGGTGTTCCTCCAAGTCCCTCCTGATGACTTGTGTCAAGGCTGAGGCCTGGCTTTCTCTACTAGGTAGTACCAACCACTGCTCATTCATGTTTGCTATCCCAACTCTACCTAACTGAACTGCTGGTGTAGCCCTGAGGTGTTTGTAAATGGATGGAGCTGCCACTGTTAACCTGTGAACTGTATTGGCGATGATTTTCAGAAAACACAAATTAGAGTTGCTCCAAAGAACCTTTTTAAACAGGTCAACATCCCCACATCCTTTCTTTCCTACTACCTCTGGTGGGTGGTGAGCTAAGAGAGAGGTTAAGGCATTTAAGAACCACCATTAAAAATAGGCGTTCAAAAAATTAAAGTTACATCTTGGTGTAGTAATTGTAATTGAAATTATATTAATTGTTTAAGGTAAGTTAAAGGCCAAGTAGAATATTATTTTTCTTGCATTATTTTAATAGGGTATCCCTCTCCTTGATCCTATAACAAATGTCGTGTAATTGATAAGGGCGGAACTATTGACATGTTTAACAAACTAGATGCTAACATAGAGTAGAAGTAATAATTAACATAATGATTAACATGGTTAAAATAAAAATATGTAACTATACATCAATGTTTTAGTAGCATACATTAGCTCTACATTCTGGATTTTGATATGACATTCTCATACGTATATAATGTATTTTGATCATATTAACTTCCTGCTATCTTCTCCTATCCTCACCCTCAGATCTTTGTCCTCTTCCCAATTAGTCCTGATATGTTTTTACAGTTTTGTGTTTTTTTCTATTGTTACTTCAAGAATGGAAGAATGTGGAAAAGCAGATGTTGAATTAGAAATGGAAGCAGTATCAATCCACAGTGTAAAGGTTATTTATGGGGACATGGAAAACGTACTAGTGGCTCTGCAACTAAAAATATTATCCCTTCCTTTGAAGCACCCATTCTCCAGTACAATTCTCCAGTAGGGGTGGAGTCTGTCCATGTTCCATAGGATATTGGTGGGTTCAACCTTGTGAAAATCTTGGGTAAATAATCACAGAGGCCCCGAGTTTAAAGGTACAATATTCATGTTATCCTCAGCAGTCGGAATTCCATACAACTAATATTTGTGAAGAACCACAGTCAGTAAATTTTCCTTGGTATATACCCCAAAATTTTACTTCTACAAATAAATAATATGGAAAAGATATCTTACTTCTAAGTTTGAAATCTGATTGTTCTGTTACATTTTAAGTTGGATGGGAGAAAAAAAGATATGACCCATCCACTGAAATATCTAGGCCCACAAGGTTCCACATTAGACATGATGGTATACAAGAGTGTAAATATTGCCTTGCTCTACACTCCAAATTACACTGTGGGATTTTCTCTTTGGAAAGAACCTCAATGACATTATTGTATCCCTTTTATTTCTGCTTGTAAGGCTATCTCTTTTTCTTTATCACCTCCACAAAGGTGGGTACTCCCCACTGAGTTTAAAATTAAAGTGGGTCGATCTTCCAAAAGAATAATGTATATGTGTATACATAACATATACTTAAGTGCCTTTTATTGTATAAGTATAATGTATAAAATATTATAATATATACTAAACTATTTTAATGCATAAATATTAAATACTATGCATTTGTAATATTCTAATGTTACATGCATAGATACTATAATAAATGCTATTTAATGGCATGGATATAATGATGTAGTTAATATCTCATTCTGTGAGGAAGTAGACCTAAAGAGTGAAAGTAAAAAGTTCTTCTCATGGTCATGTTTATGAAAAGAGAAAGAGGAGTGTGGAGTGTGGTGTTTTCAATAGGAATGATCCGCATAGATTTATTTATGTGTTTGAATGCTTGGACCACAGGAAGTAGCCCTATTAGAAGGCATGGCCTTGTTGGAGGAAGTGTGCCACTGTGGGGGTGGTCTTCAATTTCTCCTATGTTCAAGTGACACCCAGTGTGGCACAGTCTTCTCCTGCCTGTACATCAAGAGGTAGAAATCTCAGCTTCTTTAGCACCATGTCTTCCTTGAAGATGCCACACTTCCTGCCATGATAATGGATGAGCTAAACATCTGAAACTATAAACCAGCTTCAAAGTAAATGAGTTTATAAGAGTTTCCCTGGTCATGGTGTCTCTTCACAACAGTAAAACCCTAACAAAGACAAGGAGGGTGCATACAGGTTTGTCCCTATGAGAACAGACATGAGAACATGTGCAATGGAGCAGATACATGCTGTCAACATTTACAAGCATGTTGTGCATCCAGAGATATTCCAGGTACTTTAAATATGTGATCGTTTTTAATCTTCCAAGAAACTCTGAAGGGTATTTTCCTATCCATTTGGAGATGGGATTTTATGATGATAAAATAGACACTTTACCAGGTTGCAGCACACATGTAATAATGAGAAGTTCTCAAGTACATATCAAGGTGGTCTTTCCTACTTCATGAACTCTGATTTTATGTGCATTGGCTATTTCAACTTATGATCCGAACCTCTTACAACAAAGCAAGGTCACCCTTAGAACCACTACTCATGGTGCATAAGTACACATTTGTAAGCACACATTTCCTTGTGTGTTTACAATCTCCTTCTTGAATATAAGTTGTCTTCTTTGTTGACTCATGAATTACAATTAAATTTTTAACTAATAGCTCAAACTTCTGTTCAAACAGGATTTTGGTGATTAKCCGGTTTGAGAAAACAATCACAGTGTAACATACCCTGGTCCCTAGAACAAAATACCTTAAATATCTACATTATAAACTCCTTATAATAGCTTCGATACCTCAGTCTAGAATCATGAGTGTGTGTTCTTCATAGCTTTTGAATCAACACTCCACAGCCTGGAAATGGCTGCCCACAAGGAGAGCAGAGCTAGCTCCAGCTCAGTAATTGTCTTCTACAAGTTATCTTCTGGAACATGGGTAGCATTTTCTATAATAACTCATGGAATAGAAGAAAAAGCTTTATTGATTTCCAAAATGAGAAAGGAGCTTTCCTTCTAGCTCAGCAAATAACAAAAGCAGGTTCTTTTGCACATAGAGAAGTGTCATTTCTGCAGTTGAATACTCTTGAAAATTGGTACTTGGCACAACTCTGTTCACTGGTACTGAGGGAATACTCCCTCAGAGTCTAGAGAACTGCTTCCGAAATAGCCTATTTGTTGCTACAGCAGTGAACTACAGAGGCTTAATTGAATAATTTCTTGTTTCTGATTTCACCTTGTAAAGCACTGCAGAAGGCACAACTACTTGCCTTGATCCATGAGAAACTTGGGATTTTTCTTATAGAATTTGGCTTCTTGCACACCCATAGCACAAAGATCACTCAAGAGAAAGGAAAGGGAGATAAACTAATTTTGTATGATGGCAAAGAAAGTCAGAGAAACTTGAAAGGTTTGGAAAGAAAGCCTGAGGTCTTTATTAAAAAGGCAAAGTAATAGATAAGGGAACAAGGGAGAAATGTTAGTCCCAAGCYATTATGAAAGAGAGTTGACATTTATATGAGATCATCATCAGACCAGTAAAAACCATTAAGACCTAATACACAAGTGTGAAGCAAGATACTGATATGGTGGGTTTTTAAAAACTAATATATGAAAATATAAATACTTTRACTTCTGCACACAATATTGCCTCTGGCTATGAACATATTGATTGCATCTGCAAATATGATGAGTGCATAACCACATGCTTATTTCACAGAGACAAAGTGTGATTTATTAGTTAGTTAGCTAATTTGTTTTTGAGACAGAGTCTCTCTGTGCAGCTCTGAGTGCCTTGAAATTCACTATGTAGAACATGCTGGCCTCAACTCCACACAGAATATATCTGTGCCTGCTTTCAGAGTACCAAGATTAAAAAGCATGAGGCATCACACGAAATTAAACATAATTTTAAAAAGAAATTACTTTACATAATTTAAAAGTAATTTTTAAAATAAAAATTACTTTACATAATTAAAAGTCAATGCAATAACCTGGCTTTTTTGACATTTGGAAGATCATTTTCATGTCAGCAGAAAATTGGGTTGACAGTAGACTTTCTGTTGAAAATATTTTCTTACATATTTGTTAAAAACAGAAGGTAGATTATGTAAATATAGTATATCTGAAAAATGGACTAAGTGATTAGGCCCTTAAAACAATAACTCAGAGCTACGGATGTGACTAAGAATGTTAGCTTGGGATGAATGAAGCCCCAGGTAGGTTTCCAGCAATCTAGAAAATGGGAGTATTTGTACAGCTTATAATCTCAGCACTATGAATGCAGAGACAAGAATATCAGGAATTCAAGATCTTCCTTAGCCACATAATGAAACCGAGATCAGCATGCCATTTGTAATATCTTGTCTAATGAAAAAAATACAAACTGAACTATAGAGTGCACTGTCATGACATACTGCAATAGACTGAATAAAAAATTTAAAACACTCCAACATCACATATGTCTGAGCCTGGTTTTACAAAATATAAACACATATATATTTCTAACAAATAATAAAGAAATTGGTCCCAGAACCACCTAAACTTACCCCTAAATAGTACTTGCATACTACATTTTTCAGGTAAAAATCTCTGACCTGTATCTTCCTCTTTATAAAATGCAAATACAGAATATTCCAAGAATTATCTTCCTTTAACTGTTAAACTTTTCCACCCCCTTACTGAAATGGAAGTATCTGGACATGTCAGGTGATACATACAAACATGGTGTTTTGCTGAGGCAAGACCCATGGGAGGACACGTGATGTTTGCAGGGAGTATAAATAGGACTCACTGGACAGTGCTGGCAAGCTTGCAAAGCTAGCTTTGCAATGCTCTGTTCATCTTGCATTTTCATCTTTGCTGATCTTCACTTCATTGAGAGAGGCATGGCAGAGAACTTCCCCTGGTGTCCCTGCTGGTCGAGGTCGCTCCCTGACTCCTTAAAATTCAAAAGAGACTTGGTGGTTTCTGCTAGATGGTGCCAATGCTGGTCATATTTGCTATCCTGACACTTTTAACTTTTTCTATTTTTTTAATTAGATATTTGCTTTATTTATGTTTCAAATGATAGCCTCTTTCTGCATTACCCCTCCAAAAAACCCCTATCCCATTCCCCCTCCCCTTGCTCACCCCCCATGACTTGCATTCCCCAATTTGGTGGAATCAATCCTTCACAGGACCAATGGCCTGTCCTCTCATTGATGTCTGAAATGGTCATCTCCTGCTACATATGTCGCTGGAGCTGTGGTTCCCTCCATGTGTACTCTTTGGTTAGTGGTTTAGTCCCTGGGAGCTCTGGGGGTACTGGTTGGTACATATTATTGTTCCTCCTGCAGGGCTACAAACCTCTTCATCTCCTTGGGTCCTGTCTCTAGATGCTCCATTGGGGTTACTATGGTCATTCTATTGGTTGGCTATGAGCCATAGGTGTTTTTATCCACTTTCCAAAAAGGAACATARTATCCACACTTTGATCTTGCTTCATCTTGAGCATCATGTGGTCTCTAAGTTGTATCTTGGGTATTCCAAGTGCTTGGGCTAATATCCACTTATCAGTGAGTGCATACCCCATGTTCTTTTGTGATTGGGTTACCTCACTCAAGATGATATTTTCTAGATCCATCCATTTGCCTACAAATTTCATTAATTCATTGTTTTAATAGCTGAGTAGTACTCCATTGTGTAAATGTACCACATATTCTATATCCATTCCTATGTTGAGGGACATCTAGTTTCTTTACAGCTCTTGGCTATTATAAATAAGGCTGCTATGAACATAGCGGAGTATGTGTCCATATTACATGTTGGAGCATCTTCTGGGTATATGCCCAGGAGTGGTATAGCTGGGCCCTGAGGTAATTCTATGTCCAATTTTCTGAGGAACTGTCAAACTGATTTCCAGAGTGGTTTTACCAGATTGAAATCCCACCAGCAATGGAGGAGTGTACCTCTTTCTCCATGTCCTCTTCAGCATTTGCTGTCCCCTGAGTTTCTGATCTTGCACACTCTGTGAGGTAGAATCTCAAGGTTGTTTTGATTTACACTTCCCTGATGATGATGYTGAACATTTCTTTAGGTGTTTTCAGCCATCCAGTATTTCACAGTTGAGAATTCTTTGTTTAGCTCTGTACCCCATTTTTAATAGGATTATTTGGTTCTCTGGAGTCCAACTTCTTGAGTTCTTTGTATATGTTGAATATTAGCCCTCTATCAGATGTAGGATTGATATAGATCCTTTCCTAATCTGTTGGTTGCCRTTTTGTCCTATTGACAGTGTCCTTGGCCTTACAGAAGCTTTGCAGTTTTATGAGGTCCAAATTGTCAATTCTTAATCTTAGAGTATAAGCTATTGGTGTTCTATTCAGGAAATTTTCCCCTGTACCAATGTGCTCCAGGTTCTTTACCACTTACTCTTCTATTAGAATCTGTTTTTATGGTTTTATGTGGAGGTCCTTGATCCACTTGGACTTGAGCTTTGTATGGGGAGAAAAGAATGSATCAATTTGCATTCTTCTACATGCTGACTTCCAGTTGACCCAGCACCCTTTGTTGAAAATGCTGTCTTTTTTTCACTGGATGGCTTTAGCTCCTTTATCAAAGATCAAGTGACCATAAGTGCGAGGGTTCATTTCTGGGTCTTCAATTCTATTTCATTGATCTACCTTCCTGTCACTATATCAATACCATACAGTTTTTATTACTATTGCTCTGTAGTATAGCTTGAGGTTAGGGATAGAGATTCTGCCAGAAGTTATTTTATTGTTGAGAAAAGTTTTTGCTATCCTGGGTTTTTTGTTATTTCAGATAAATTTGGAAATTTCTCTTTCTAACTCTATGAAGAATTGAGTTAGAATTTTGATGGAGATTGCATTGAATCTGTATATTGCTTTAGGTAAGATGGCCACTTTTACTACATTATCCCAGCCAATCCATGAACAGGGGATATCTATCCATCTTCTGAGATTCTCCTCAATTTCTTTCTTCAGAGACTTGAAGTTCTTGTCATACAGATCTTTCATTTACTTGGTTAGAGTCATACCAAGGTATTTTATAGAATTTGTGACTATTGTGAAGGGTGTCATTTCCCTAATTTCTTTCTCAGCTTCTTTATCCTTTGAGTTGAGGAAGGCTACTGATTTGTTTGAGTTAATTTTATATCCAGCCACTTTGCTGAAGTTGTTTATCGGGTTTAAGAGGTCTCTAGTGGAATTTTTTGGGGTCACTTAAGTTACTATCTTATCATCTGCAAATAGTGATACTTTGACTTCTTCCTTTTGAATTTGAATCCCTGTGACCTTCTTTTGTTGAATAATTGCTCTGGCTAGGACTTCAAGTACTATAATGAACAGGTATGGAGAAAGTGAACAGCCTTGTCTAGTCCCTGATTTCAGTGGGACTGATTCAAGTTTATATCCATTTAGTTGGATGTGCACTACTAGTTTGCTGTATTTTGTTTTACTATGTTTAGGTATGGGCCTTGAATTCCTGACCTTTCCAAGATTTTTATCATGAAGAGGTGTTGGATTTTGTCAAATGCCTTCTCAGCATCTAATGAAATGACCATGTGGGTTTTGTTCTTTGAGTTTGTTTATATAGTGGATTACATTGATGGCTTTCCATATATTGAATCATCTCTGCATCCCTGGGATGAAGCCTACTTGATCATGGTGTATCATCATTTTGATGTGTTCTTGGATTTGGTTGGTAAGAATTTTATTTAGGGTTCAATAAAACCAGTTGGGTAGTGTTTCATCTGTTTCTATTTTGTAGAATAGTTTGAAGAGTACTGATATTAGGTCTTCTTTGAAGGTCTGATAGAACTCTGCATTGAACCCATCGGGTCCTGGGCTCTTTTTGGTTGGGAGACTATTAATGACTACTTCTATTTCTTTAGATCATTTATATGATCCTGATTTAACTTTGGTACCTGATATCATTCTAGAAAATTGTCCTTATCATCTAGATTTTCCACTTTTGTTGAGTATAGGCTTTTGTAGTAGGATCGTTTTTGGATTTCCTCAGTATCTGTTTATATGCCTCCCTTTTCATTTCTGATTTTGCTGATTTGGATACTGTCTCTTGTTGGTTTTGTCAAAGAACCAGCTCTTTGTTTGATTGATTCTTTGTATAGTTCTTTTTGTTTCCACTTGGTTGGTTTCAGCCCTGCATTTGATTATTTCCTGCCATCTACTCCTCTTGGGTGTATTTGCTTCTTTTTGTTCTAGAGACTTCAGCTCTGCTATTAAGCTGGTAGTGTATGCTCTTTCCAGTTTCTTTGTGGAGACACTCAGAACTATGAGTTTTCCTCTTAGCACTGCTTTCATTGTGTCCCATAAGTTTTGGTATGTTGTGCCTTCATTTTCATTAAATTCTAAAAAGTCTTTAATTTCTTTCTTTATATCTTCCTTGATCAAGTTATTGAGTAGAATGTTGTTCAGTTTCCATGTATATGTGAGATTTCTGTTGTTTTTTTTTTTTTCTTATTGAAGACCAGCCTTTGTCCATGGTGATCTGATAGGGTGCATGGGATTATTTCAATCTTCTTAACATCTGCTGAGGTCTATTTCATGATCGAGTATATGGTCAGTTTTGGAGAAGGTAGTGTGAGGTTCTGAGAAGAAGGTACATTCTTTTGTTTTAGGATAAAATGTTTTATAGACATCTGTCAAATCCATTTGGTTCATAACTTCTGTTARTTTTGCTGTTTCTCTGTTTGGTTTGTGTTTTCATGATCTGTCCATTGATGAGAGTGGATTGCTGAAGTCTCCCACTGTTATTGTGTGTGGTGCAATGTGCCCTTTGAGCTTTAGTGAAGTTTCTTTTATGAATGTGGTTGCCATTGTATTTGGAGCATATATATTCAGAATTGAGAGTTCATCTTGGTAGATTTTTCCTTTGATGAGTGTGAAGTGTCCTTCCTTATTTTTTGATTACTTTAGGTTGGAAGTCGATTTTATTCTATATTAGAATGGCTACACTAGCTTGGTTCTTGGAACCATTTTCTTGAAAAATGATTTTCCAGCCTTTTCTTTGAGGTAGTGTCTATCTTTGTGCCTGAGGTAAGTTTCTTGTATGCAGCAAAATGTTGGATCCTGCTTGTATATCCAGTCTATCAGTCTATTTGTTTTTATTGGAGAATTGAGTCCACTGATATTAAGAGATATTAAGGTGAAGTGATTTTTACTTCCTCTTATTTTTGTTATCAGAGGTGGAGTTATGTTTGTGTGTCTCTCTTCTTTTTGGCTTCTTATATTAATTTCTTGCTTTTTCTAGTGTGTAACATCCCTCATTTGTTGGAGTTTTTCATTCATTATCCCTTGAAGGGCTGGATTTGTGAAAAGATATTGTTTAAATTTGTTTTTGTCATGAAATATCTTTGTTTCTTCATCTATGGTCATTGAAACTTTTGCTGCGTATAGTAGCCTCGGTTGGCATTTGTGTTCTCTTAGGGTCTGTATGACATCTGACCATGATCTTCTGGCTTTCATAGTCTCTGGAGAGAAATCTGGTGTAATTTTGATAGGTCTGGCTTTATATGTTCCTTGACCTCTTTCCCTTACTGCTTTTAATATTCTTTCTTTGTTTAGTACATTTGGTGTTTTAATTATTATGTGACAGGAGGAATTTCTTTTCTGGTCCAGAATATTTGGAGTTCTGTAGGCTTCTTGTATGTTTATGGGTATCACTTTCTTTAGGTTATGGAAGTTTTCTTCAATAATTTTGTTGAAGACATTTTACTGGCCCTTTAAGTTATAAATCTTAGCTCACTTCTATACCTATAATCTTTAGGTTTGGTCTTCTTATTTTGTCCTGGATTTCCTGGATGTTTTGGATCAGGAGCTTTTTTGCATTTTCCATTTTCTTTGACTGTTGTATCAATGCTTTCTATGGTATCTTCTGCATCTGAGATTCTTTCCTCTATCTCTTGTATTCTGTTGTTGATGCTTGGATCCATGACTCCTGTCTTTTTTCCTAGTTTTTCTATGTCCAGAGTTGTTTCCCTTTGTGGTTTCTTTATTGTTACTACCTCCATTTTTAGATCCTGGATGATTTTGTTCAATTCCTYCACCTGTTTTGTTGTGATTTCCTGCAGTTCTTTAAGGGCTTCTACCTGTTTTACTTGTGTTCTCCTTTGTTTCTTTAAGGGAGTTATTTATGTCCTTCTTGAAACCCTCTATCAGCATYGTGAGCTGTGATTTTAAATCCAAATCTTGCTTCTCTGGTGTGTTGGGGTATCCAGTACTTGCTGTTGTGGGAGAATTGGGTTCAGATGGTGTCATGTTGCCTTGATTTCTATTAGTAATGTTCCTACCATCAGATTATCTCTGGTATTAGTTGGTCTTTCTGTCTCTGGCTGGAGCTTGTCCCTCCTGTAGGTCTGCAATCCTATCTCAGCACCCCTGTGTGACCGGCTCTCCCCTGGCACAGAGTGCTGTGGTGCTGCCCAGCTCCTGGTTGCAAGTGGAGCCCGGACTGGCTCTGTCCCAATTTCTCTTCCCCGTGCTCCTGGATGTATCCACATGCTCAGTTGCTGGAGAAAAGATGGAGGCTACCTCACCTCCAAAGCAGGGAGTCAAATCATCCTGACACTTTTACAAAATCCTGAAAAAGAGAGATTGGAGTTTCTCTAAGGAACTGCTTTTAAACAGGTCCACATCCCCTTGTCCTATTTACCCTCTTTTCTCACCTACTTTTGGACAGTGGGCCAGAAGGGGGTGGAAGCCTTTGAGAACCCTTATTAAAAGTAGGTTTAAAAAAATCTAAACATAGTGGAGCATGTGTCCTTATTGCATGTTGGAGCATCTTCTGGGTATATGCCAAGGAGTGGTATAGCTGATAGTGCTATGTCCAATTTTCTGAGAAACCACCAAAATGATTTCCAGAGTGGTTTTACCAGCTTGTCATCCCATCAGCAATGGAGGAGTGTTCCTCTTTTTCCACATCCTCACCAGCATCTGCTGTCACCTGAAATTTTGATCTTAGCCATTCTGACAGCTGTGAGGTAGAATCTCAGGGTTGCTTTGATTTGCATTTCCCTGATGATTAAGAATCTTGAACATTTATTTCTTTAGCTGTTTCTCAGCCATCTGATATTCCACAGTTGAGAATTCTTTGTTTAGCTCAGTACCCCATTTTTAATAGGGTTATTTGGTTCTCTGGAGTCTCTCAACAGAGGAATGGATACAGAATATGTGGTATATTTACACAATGGAGTACTACTCAGCTATTAAATACAACGAATTCATGAAATTCTTAGGCAAATGGAAGAATCTAGAAAATATTATCCTGAGTGAGTTAACCCAATCACAAAAGAGCACACAGTATTCACTCGCTGATAAGTGGATATTAGCCGAAACACTCGGAATACCCAAGATATAACTCACAGACCACATGAAGCACAAGATGAAGCAAGACCAGTGTGGATACTTTGATTCTTTATGGAGGGTGGATCAAGACACCCATAGCTCACAGCTAACCAATAGAATGAGCATAGGATCCCCAATGGAGCATCTAGAAACAGCACCCAAGGAGCTGAAGAGGTTTGCAGCCCCTCAAGAGGAACAATAATATGTATCAACCAGTATCCCCAGAGCTCCCAGGGATTAAACCACCAACCAAAGAGTACACATGGAGGGACCTACGGCTCCAGCTATATATGTAACAGAAGATGACCATTTCAGACATCAATGAAAGGAGAGGCCATTGGTCCTATGAAGGCCTGATCTCCCAGAATAGGGGAATGCAAATCAGGAAATTGGGAAAGTGGGGGGAGAGAGGCTGTGCAGGGGGAGGGGTTGTGTGATAGGGGATTTTTCGGAGTGGTAACATAGAAAGTGGATACCATTTGAAATGTAAATATAGCAAATACCTAATAATAGAAAATTCTAAACATCTTATACCTTACAACTCAGCCTGTTGCTTCTTTTGAAATGTAAGTCAGACTAAGTCCTTGTGCCCCAATGTGACAATTGGCTGTGCATCTTTTACTAAATTTTACTGTCACTCAAAAAAGAAAAAAAGAAAACAAAACAAAACCGCAAATGAACAAAAAACAAAACAAAACAACAAAACTCCTCATTCTTGACAGTGCCCTATATGGATCTAAATGCCCCACAAGACCTGCCCTCTCTCTCTGTCTTCTCACTGTTACCTAACTCATGCCATTGCTCCAGCTATTGTCCTCCTGATTCTCTGGCCATATTGGACATTTACTTACCCCAGGGATTTTGCATGAATTTTCTTTCTTGTTAAAATTTCCAGCCAGATTCATGAAT
>BDUI01003417.1:31777-43026 GCA_002335545.1 Apodemus speciosus
ACCCGTTCCTAGCCATGCCACTCACTGCAACCATGGCCGACAGCAACATCAGCATGGACATGGAGAAGCGATGACCCACTGTGCCCTAGGGATGTGAGGTCTGTGTTACAGTGTCCTGGGGAGGGAGACTGGGGTACAGGAGGGAAAGTAGCCAAGTCTCCTTGATGCCAGCACTAGGAATTCCAGATCTGGGAGACAGAGAATTTCAGGCACGCATAACTCCCTGCCCTCTGCTCCCCCCCACACACCCCCGCCTGGGTTCTTCCATCGCTGACTTCTTGGGTGTTACGAGCTGGATTTAAAATGTTCCTCTGCAAGTTCAYRTTTGATCTTTTACTCCTCAGCTCATGATGCTATCTCGATGCTGTGCAGCCTTTAGGAAGTGGAGATCYGGATGAGCCTGCAGTTACTTCAGTCCCTGGTTCTAATTCAACTCTCTCCTTCTTGATCATCTGTGATACAAATAATCTCTCCTTCTTGAGTCCACCTCCACATGCAGAGCTTTTCCGATATAACTTCTCCGTCATGATGGACCCAAAATATTCTAAACCAGGGGCCAAAGCAAACATTGCTGCCCCAAGTTGTTTCTGTCAGGTATTACAGCCACRGCCACGCTGGTACATCGGGCTAGAAGCCAGGTCAGAGGCAAAGGGCTGAGGCTGACAGTGCTTCCTCAGTCTCCACAGTGTATTTGGCAACATCCCAGCATCTCCACTGACAGGGCTYTCCTTCCCCTGGGAACCACCCAAGATGGCTCTATGAGAAACTCTTACCACAGAGCAGCCAGCTGCTGTTCTATTTCACTCCTCCTAGGTGAGGCCCAGGAAGGCTGTCTCAAGTCCAGAGCCCAGCCAGCTCTCTGYCARCCACACACACCAAGGGCTTTAGGAGCAAGACACAGAGCCTGACTCAGAACCCTCTGTGCAAGCATCCCTAAGACCCAAGCACACATTGCTCCTGAGCATACTGTTATCAGCTGGAGGACCACACCTTCCCCCTTTTCTGTGTGCTCCAGACCAGATGCAGTTTCCAATGGAGTGTGGGGAGGGTACTCTCTGCCCTCTCGCCTAAATAGCGGTCACAAGCCCAAGTGGGGACAGACCTCTCTGCATCCCGGTTAATGTAGGAAACTGAAGAAACTGGATTTACAGAGGGCCTGCAGATGCCACTGTAAAGGCCAGGTGACAAGGACAGGATTGGCAAGGCYGCTCAGGACTTCAGAGACTGCATCTGAGTGAGTTGCTAGAGGAAACTATCAACATCCCTTCTGCCATGTCCCAACTGGAAGACACTCATTGGTTTTCTTCTGGTGTCCCTGACAAGAAAGTCTTTACCATAGCCAGCCATAGTACTACATACCTAGAAACCTAAGTACTCAGGAAGCTGAGACAAGAGGAGCCGTRGGGGTCTGAGGCCAGCCTGGGATATGTGGACAGATTACGTAAAGAAATAAAAGTAGAGGAGGAAGAGGAGGTAGTGGTGAAGGAGGAAGTGGTGGTGGAGAAGGAGGAAGAGAAGGAAGAGGAGAAAGAAGAGGGGGTGGAAAAGGAGGAAGAGGAGGAGGGAGAGGAGGAGGAGAAAGAAAAGAAAAACCAGGTACAATGGCAAACACACATGTAATCCCAGCATTAAAGAGGTGGAGGCAGGAAGATCAATAGTTCAATGCCATTTTCAGCTGCAAAGCAAGCTTGAGGCCAGCCTGAGCCACATAAGACTGTGCAAGAGAGACAGTAAGATCAAGAGAATTTACTCGGTTCAGTAACCTCTCCYGGGCAGAGAAATATCTAGGGCATCTGAATGCATCTGCTGCAGAAATATCTGTCTWTACTATGGCTTATCCATCACCTAYGCTGACTCCCCTTAATTACTGACTTGCTGTTAAGATTCCAATCTGTGCTGCATTTTATCATCCAGAACCTCTGGATGAGAGAAAACTGGTTTAAGTTCAAATTCACCTTGACTGACTCGAAGGGCCACAGAATGACCATGGCTTTCTTGGGGAAACTCACCCTCTGCGTTAATGCTGCCCACAGATGAAAAGCTACAGTGACTAAAAGGTGTGGAGAAACTCTGAGTAATCAGATTTCTTTAACCAAGAAAAAGCAAATACATAGACAGCACCGACTAAAAAAAAATCATCAAACCAGAAACAAAAACCAGAAAATGAATGAATGAGAGCCAGAGCCATCATCAGTAAGCCAGATCCACTGTAGAATACCGTGTCMAATGAGACAGAGCTCACTTTCCACAGCTCTGTGCCTTACTGAACCTATTCAAAGATGTGGAAACTGAGACACACGGCAAAGTGTGCATATGATCCCCCAAAGTTTCCTCAACCAGTGCCCAAACTGAGATGGTTCATCTAAGAACAGCCGTGGTCACCATTATGACACTAGATGCCCACCCAGTAACAAAGACAGAGCGCTCCTATCCCAGCTTGGCTCCTAACCTCTGATGAGAGTGTGCTAATGGCCTGTGGCACTGTAGGCAGTTAGTAGGTTCTAATAGAAGGAGCTTAGAACTGTGTCTCTGATGGCAACTGTAGGATCCCCCTCTCTGCAGCAGCTGGCCTGCCCACCTGCATACATTTGTCACAACTCACTATGCTGTCACAGACTCAAAGCAACAAGGCCAGACTGTGGATTGAAAGGGTGATCCCAAAGAAGCCTTTCCCTTCAGTTAAGCTGATTTTCTCAGGTGCTCGTCATAGCAATGGAAAATTCTTCCTTTGTAGGATTTACCCAGTAGTCAAGTCAGTCCCAAGAGAGGCTGATTTCTTTGGTGCCTGTTTTTCCCTTCAGTGGTAACCAATAACAACTAAAGCCCTTTCAGATGCGAGGTGACACAATTCACATCCTGGAGGCTGAGTAAGCGGGTTTGCTCCTTGACAGACATGATGCGCCTTGAGTCACACACGCACTCTTCCCAGTCATGTTAATCACAACCCTGTGGGTGTAAGATGCCTGGGTGGAAACAGAGGTTCCACAAGTGTCATCAAATTCTTGTGGGTTTTTTGTTTGTTTGTTTTTCGTGTGTGTGTGTGTGTGTGTGTGTGTGTGTGTGTGTGTGTGTGTGTGTGTATGTGTGTGAAATCAAGGAAACATCATGGTGGAGGTCAGAAACATAGTTACCTGCATCCCTGTCAAAATGAATGATCCTCCTTGGTCTTATGGTGTCCTTGGCCCAGACTCTGAGCTAGAGGCCAGGTCTACAAAGATTGCTTGGCCTTAGGGACCCCAGAGGGTGGAGGAGCCCAGGCATATAGGGTGAATGGCAGCGTGTCTTAAAATCTTCCAAGGAGATCGGGACCTAAAGCCRAGGAGTGGGACTGGGCCAATGAAGCTGTGGGATAGAAACCAGGACTCCGGGCATACATTAAAATCCCCAGACCCTCCAAAGTGTTTTGTTATTTTGTCCACACTTACCTATTAAGATAACTGATGGCCTGAAGCTCCTAGCTTCAGATTCGGGATTGGTCACAGGAAAGATCCACACAGGATTAGAGAATCAAGACATTTTATTCCCAACTCCAGGGAGGAGAGAGGGGATGAATTGATCCTAATGACCAGTAACTTAGTCACTCATACCTACAGAGTGAAATGCCCATAGAACCCCAAAGGTCTGGGTGGAGAGCGTCCTGGAAGGTGGTAGAAGAGGATGTGGAATCCCCACTCCTTCAACCCCTGATCCTCTGCTTTGTTTTATTTCTTCAAATAAGGGTATGCCTCTGTTTCTCTGACTTCCAAAGCTCTAGCAAACCAGCTGAACCCAGAGCTGGGAACCAAGGACCGCAAATATAGCCAGCAAGATGGAAGCACTGATACTAGGGATGGTTTCTGGCACTGTGCCCTCATGTGGAGGCCTGATGACATCCTCAGGCGATGTCAGAATTGACCTGAGTCTGAGGACACCCAGGGCACTCCCGTGGTAAGAAGAGACCCCTGCGCCCTTCTACACAACCCAAAAAGAAGTCTGTATGGTGAGACCAGCGTGAGAGCAACTGATGTCCTCAGAATGTTCATCTGGAGGGAGAGAAGGAGGGACCACAGCAGAAAGACAAACATGTGCCAACGGACAATGACTCTAGAATAGACCTTTCTCCAGAAAAGATACAAAAGCTAATAAAGTGTGTGTGTGTGTGTGTGTGTGTGTGTGTGTGTGTGTGTGTGTGTGTGTTGAGGGTGGGGATAGCATAGCAGTGTTTTTGTAATCCCAGAACTGAGGAGGCAGAGACATAAGGACTGGGAGTTCAAAGCCAACCTTGGCTACATAGTGAGCTTGAGGCCAACCTGGGCTACATGAGACCAAGTCTCAAAAACAACAACAAAACCTGTGATGTGATCGTCAGCATGATGAGTCATCGGGTGAATGCAGCCACACCACGCAAAGAACAGTTTCACAGTTTAAGATGGATAAGAGCAAGTGTTGGCGAGGATGCTCCCATCACTGTTGGAATGTAGCTTCTCATCAGGCCATAAATAAACCATGTGATCCAGCAAGTATATAGTGAAACACAGGGTAAAAACACAGTGCTTGTTACACAAATATCCATAGAAGCAACATAAATAATGACCAAAAGATGATAACCCACCCAAATGTCCACCCATTGGCACATGGGTAAATTCAGTGTGGCACATCTATATAATGGGATATTATTTAGTCATGAAAAGGAAGAAAGTGCTGATATAAGCTACAATATGAATGTTATGCTATTTAGGCTGAAATGCTCCCTCCAAGAACAAAAGACCACCTTAAAAAAAAACAACAACAACAGAACCCAAAAGATAAAAAACAAACAAACAAAAAAGCCCCCACCAGGCTTGAGAATTCTTTTCAGATGTTTGGTCAGGGTTGTCCAAGAGATGTCTAAAAGATTACAGGGTATTGTCATTACCCTTGGTTACCCCCTAGAGGTAGAAGTAGTTTCTATTGCTAAAGACATCATGTACTGCAGACCCGGAGCCCAGAGGCCCCTAAGCTGGAACTGACCTGAATGTCTCCACTCTGAGGACTAGTTTTCATGGTACAAGAAGGCATGGAAGCAACCAGCAGTCATATCCAGCTATTCCATCTATGAACCACATTAATAGCAGCATGGCACAATGACCCTAAGGCTGTAGTCGGGCATGCATACCTTGGCAGTAACCAAGAGCTCTCTAATTGTACTTAAGACCCACTCAATAAGGAGGAAATCATGTCTGGTACTAGAAACCTAGCCAACTACCCAGGACTAGTGAGGTCATGGATGTTGGAAGAGAATCTACAACAGTCACTTTACTAAGGCAGCATAATCCCTAACTACCGTCTAATTTTGTCTTTATACTTACGGGTAAATATGGCGTTCACCGTTCATCAAGGTAACTTCTCTTTGCCATGGATGGAGACCATTATAGAAAAACACAACCAACCAAAATGTAGAGCTGTAGAGTCCAGGCCCAAGTGAAACATCTATATCCCAGCTCCTGCGCCAAAGGCTCTGGGCTCTTTCAGAATATTGGGCAGAAAGACTGTAAGAGACAGAGGATCAGAGACTTTGCTGTGCTGTTGTGTCTCCTAGCAATATCAGAAACTACACCCATCAAGCCTCACCATCATCACTTCCTAAACATGGGCTGCACAGGATGACAGCAGACATGCTAAAGTGGAAGGGGAAAGACCAGAAGGACTCAACCCCACACAAAGACCTACGGGCAACCGACGAAAGCTGAGCCTGGGAGAAATAGCCTTTCTCAGGGAAGAGACACAAACAGGCTATCCAATACCAAGTGGTCAACCCTGAAAACATGTATATATAACTAACATTATACAGACCAAGAGGATCACACTTAGGAATATATATTTCTATGGGTATACATACATGCATGAAATAACAATGAAAAAAGAGGTCATGAATTTGAAAGGGAACAAGGGAAATGTTTGGGATGGCTTAGGGCAAGGAAAGTGAAGGGGAAAATAATGTAATTGTACTATAATCTCAATAATAATAATAATAATAATAATAATAATAATAATAATAATAGAAGAACATCATGCTAAGTGGAAGAAGCCAGATATGACTTCATTTATGGAAAATCACTAGAATAGGAAATCTACAAGCAGTAAGTATGTAGTCACCTGAGCCTGAGGTGGTGACTCAGGACTAAGGAACAAGGAACACATACGGGCTTCTTTGGAAGGTGACAAAAATACATGGCAGGATCCATGGCTCCAGCTGCATATGTAGCAGAGGACGGCCTTACCTGACTGACATCAGTGGGAGGGGAGGCCCTCAGTCCTCTGGAGGCTTGATGCCCCAGTGTAGGGGGATGCTAGGGCAGTGAGGTAGGAGTGGGTAAATGGATGGAGGAGCACCCTCATAGAGGTAAAGGGGAGGGGAAGAGGGGAAACGGGATGGGGGGTTTTGTGGAGGGTTACCGGGAAAGGGGATGTCATTTGAAATGTAAATGAATAAAATGATTAATAAAAAAAATTCTATGAGGAACCATGGTAACCAATATACAATTCCATGAATGTTAAAACAAATGTTTTAATATTAAATTAAGTTAATGTCAAATGTTAAAACAAACACTAATAGCACATACCCTTTTGTGTGCTTCCAATGAATGTTATATTTTGTAATGGTTTTGTTTGCTTCTAGTGAACGGTACATTTCAATAAAGCTGTCCAAAAAAAAAAAAAAGAAAAACAGAAAAGGGAGAAAGAGGAAGAACAAGGCTGGGAGGAGAGCACTCACTGCAGGGAGAAACAACAGTGTTGGGAAGAAGACACCCTGGAGAGCAAAGTCACAGAAAGAGGGAAGGGGAAGGGCAATGGTAAGGGGACAGCTAAGCAGCAGCCGGGGCTGGTCTCAGACTCAAGGCTGGCCTCAGACTCAGCTGCACAGCTAAAGCCTGCTCGACGGCTGTACTTCCCTACTCTCAAGGCCCCAGATCCAAACAAAATGCTCCACCCACATGATGCCCCAAATGGAAAATTCCACACTGACCTCATGTGATGAGTCGTGGAGAAAACAAGCAGATTAAAAAGACCATAGGAGCTGGGCACTGGGGTGCAATCCTGTAATCCCAGGTATTTGGGAAGGCGAGGCAGGCAGAGCAAAAGTTCAAGGCCAGCCATGGCTATAGAGGGAGTTTGTGGCTAGCTTGGAGAAGTTAGTAAGATTCAGTTTCAAAATAAAACAGGCAAGTAGGGCAGGGATGTAGTTCAGTGGTACGGCAGGACACCAGCGCCAGGAGACGAGTCCAAAATGTGTAGACAGTGAGTTTAATTTTCAGTAACATATATGCACACACACATATACACACACAGAGGTATGCACAGGCATGCACCACACATATGTGCACACAGGCACATAAAACACTTGTGCATGCACACTTGTCCTCACCCATATACTTCTCTTTAGACTTAGGCTCAGGACCCAAGAGATCTCATTACATATAAGCAACAATTCAGAAATCTGAACTGCTTTTTGATCGAAACGCTTAGGCTAAGGGACACTCAACCTTACTGTTGTGGCAATGAAAAAGCCCCCAGAAACTTTAAACAAGAGAGTGCTGTCGTCAATCAGCTTTAAAAATGTCACTAGGGAAAATAGCCAACAGTCTCACGGTTGGGGCTGCAGTAATAACCCAGGGACTAGGAGATAAAGTCCAGGAGCGCCAGGACCTGCAGGTCCCACTTGGGGAGATTAGCAGTTTGGTGACATCATCGGTAGGCTGGAGTGATCGAATGATAGCTGAGGACTTGGTTCGGTGCCTTACAGCAACACTTTAGAAAAGCCCTTCCAGACCACAGCTGACCTAGGCTAGAGAGACCCTGCTTCGAAAAGTGGTGTGTGTGTGTGTGTGTGTGTGTGTGTGTGTGTGTGTGTGTGTGTGTGTGTGTGTRWARAGAGAGAGAGACAGAGACAGAGAGACAGAGAAAGAGAGAAAGAGGCAGACAGACAGACAGACAGACAGACAGACAGACAGACAGACAGACAGACAGAGACAGGGAGAAATAAAGAGAGACACAGAGAGAAACAGAAAGGAACAGAGAGAGCTTACTTAGGGTACACAAGGGGCCTGGGTTCTATCCTTAGCATGGGGGGGGGGAACAGGGAGGAACGGGTGTTCCATTTAGGCTCTTGGAATCTTTCCTTTGCTCCAGGAACAGGCAAAAGACAAGAAAAGAAATTCTGACATCCTTTAGCAGTTTCTAGAACTTCATTCCGTCCTCATCCACCAAAAAAAAAAAAAATCCTCATTATAAGAGAAGTCTCTTCCAAGAGTGTCCAGGAAGCCAGAAGCCCATCAGACCAGGTAAAAAAATAATTAAGACCAATTAACCCAACCCTAGCAACAGGGACTCTTATGTAACAGTTTCCACCAAACTAAAGAGAGCTTGGACTGCAGCTTTATGTGTTTTAGACTGGCAAGACCTCTGTGTACCCCAAGGCTCCTAAAAGAGTGCTTGCAGTTGTGGGATTCCCAGGGGTCTCCCCAAGATCCACAGTATCCCCAGAAGCAGTGGGATGCAAAGCAACACAGAAACGGAGGCCCCACCCCAAGTCCTAGACTCTGAACCTGGATCTCATGAGAAGCCCAGAATATCTGTCTTGCCTACACGCTGCACCAAGACCTCCCTGTACAGTGATCTCTGAAGGGCGGTGGAAAGAGGTCTTAGCAGCCTCCCAGCCAGTAGAAACCCCAATTAACAGGCAGCAACTGAGTCCAACTTGGCTCCAAACCAGAAGCGTGAAGAACCCTGAATTCCATTAACAGGGTGTGTACAGGCGTCAGGTTCTTTCCCCGACCCTCACGGGAGCTCTATAAAACTTACAGTTCTGCACTGGCCTGGGGACTCTCAGGCAGTGCAGCAGCTGCAGGGAATCCATAGCAGCAGAGGCTAACCCCCTGACCTGCACTCTGCTGCCCACATCTGGGGGGGGGGCAGCCCCACCACTGACTGTGTGCTGGATGATAGCAACGGGGACAGCGGCAGGGCTCACATTGTGGCAGCCCCCAACCTTGTCCAGCCTTGTCCGCACAGAGCACCAACTTCCCATTGGAGCTGACTAAAAGCCTCAAGAGCCCGAGGCCGCGTCCTGAGTGTATGGCTTTTCTAATGTTGGGAACAGTGCACAAGACTCTCCCAGGCTCATTCCCCACTAAAGCTGTCCATCCAGACCTTGGGCCTGCGTCATGTCACCCATCACTCTGCCTGTTTACTGTGGGCTGGACCCTGCCCTTTGTCCACTGTCAGGCTTTTGCCCCCTGCCTTTCCCCTGTGGTCAGAGACCCATTGTGGGCAAACGGGAATATCAGCCACCACCATATCTCTTTCCTCAGATTAAATATATTTACAGAGGTCTAATTCCCAAACTCAAACCTTCCATGACCTCCCTCAGCGACACGTAATCCACTTAAAAAATAAAACCAACATCTGATCTAATTCCAGGGTTTAACATGTCTTCTAGATAAAGTAAACCATACCCTTTCATGCACCCGTACACCTTGACGCTCAGACTGAGATCTGGAGGCCAGCAACAGCAGCAGCCTCTCTGCAGGGGTGGGGGTGGGCATGGGAGGACTAGGGGGTTTACAGGGGACATGCCTTGGCCTCGGAGTGTGAGGCAGGGCAGTCTCCTGGGACTGAGCCTCTCACCTGCAAGCTCTCATTCATCCCACAAAGCTGGAGATGTCAGGCTCGATGGAATCAGAGCAGACACAGTTGGTATCCATGGAGAACAGCTTGAGGGAGGGAAGGAAACCTTTGGGGGAAGTCACAGAAATGTTCAAGGTTGCCAGTGTCCAGTGAAGGGACTGGGGGGTGTGGCTCAGTGCAGAAGCAAGCGTGAGATTTGATTTCACTAAGGCACTCGACCCCTTTGTTTATCATAATACAGGAATCGCAGACTGGGTCCTAGATTCGATTTTGTGTCGAGCATGCCCTAGATTATCAACTTCTCAATGGAAGCACAACAAATGCTGGGAGTTATCTATCAATAAAACACTTGCTAAATGAGAACAGTAGACTCGAACTAAATTTAAAGTTCCGCTTTCCTACTTCGACTCCTAAATTATACGACAAATCAGAAGCAGATGCTTCTGTGACGGGCCTTCCAGGAGCCGCCTCTAAAATAAGGACGCTCTCCCTGATGATTAAATTAGGACGAGGAATGGTTTCGGTACAGTTTTTAAAATAGCACCTCCAAAGAATTCTTACACCTTAATTAGTTTTCTTGTTGATTAACCCTAGTGTTCTCTGGTTCTCTGCATCTGACAGGCGATGAGGAAGGAGGGAAAATTTGYGATGGATGCTAACATCTGTCTGGAAGGACTTCAGGCAGAACCTGTGTGAACTGGCAGGCTCTCCAAAAAAGTCGCCTGTCAGAGTGGTGCGGGACAGGAGAGTCTAGAAAGACATTCCAAGGGAATTTTTTTATTTTTGTATTTTGTTTGTGTATGTGTGTGTAATATGCTTAAGGATATATGCACATCTATGGATATATGTGCACATATATGTGCAGGTGCATGTAGATATGTGTGTGAGCACGTGGAAAGGCCAGAGGTTGCCATCAGGTGTCTTTTTCAATTGCTTTCCACTTTATTTACCATGAGATGAACCCAAGCTTGCCACTAGAGTACTCTAGCTAGATAATTTCCCCAGGGACCCAAATCTACCTCCTAAAGGCAGGGATTTACAAACAGGCACTGGGGATCTGAACTCAAGTCTTTATATTCGAAAGACAAGGTGATTTATCCATTGAGCCATCTCTCCACACTACCACCCCCCCCCATAACTGCTAACCTCAGTGTGCTGTGCATGTTGTATCTGCATAGTACATAGTACATAAATGAGAGACACACAAAAGCGGAGGCTCGAATCAGGAAGTGATCACGTCTATGCGGAATGGACCAAGTGTTTACTTGACGTGAGCCGGGAGTGAAAAGGAACCTACAGGGAAGAAGTAACTCTGTCTCCACTCACGCCATGTAGGTCTGGTGATCAGAGTCAATTTAAAAATAGGTAGTGGGCAGAGGTGCGGACTAATATCTGAAGTCTCTGGAGTCAGGCTCAGTGAAAGACCACATGGTCGAACCCTTAGCACTTTCTCAGGGAAAAGGGAAGGGGGAAGGGGGAAGGGGGAAGAGGGAGAAGGGAAGGGGAGGAGGGAAGAGGAGGAGGGAAGAGGGAAGGGGGAGGAGGGAAGGGAAGGAGGGAAGAGGGAAGGGGGAGGAGGGAAAGGGAGGAGGGAAGGGAAGGAG
>BDUI01003417.1:43355-56560 GCA_002335545.1 Apodemus speciosus
CCCCCCCCCCCCGCTACCCTTTCTTTTCCTTTTCCCAGGTTCCCTCGTATATTTGTGATTTTTATCTTTTTATACCATATGCTTTTTGGTAGGAATGCCTTAAATGCTTTCTGAAACAAGGTGACAGACAGGCAGTCACACACAGAGACACACTAGACTTGGCTGCAGATGAAATCCGGGTTTTCTCCAAAGATAAAAAGTAAAAGCCAAATTTACCTCTCAAAATGCAAAGATTTGCTGTAACTGGGGCTGTCTAAAATGATGCGGCCTGAGCCAGTACGCAGCCCTTGGACTTGTTCTAGCCACAAATGCTACTTGGTGTGCAGGCCTCTCCATCCTGCTTTTTTTTTTTTTTTTTTTTTTTTTTTTTTTTTTTTTTTTTTTACTGTAATTCATGTCTCGATGCTACCATCTCCTTTTGCTTCTGAAATGCCACTAAGCAACATTTTGAATTTTGAAATTTCATTTTAGTTTAGTTATTGAGCACTTCGGCAAGCCTGGTCTGGAACTAAGCCTAGGTAAACCTCATTTTAAACTGTTCCCCTCGAGGAGTCAGAGAGTAGTTAAGCTTGCCCTGACTAAGAAGAGCTCTGTTGGCATGGTGATGTTCATGCCTTGTCAAACAGAGGCTTTTAGTCTAGAGGTACAACTTGGGGTCAGACACCATGCACACTCTTAATGCTTTTGTTTGACAGAGAGTTGTGGTGTTACATTCCTGTAATCTAGCACTTGAAGGATGAGGCAGGAGGATTGCTTATGGCAAGCCTGGGCTACAGAGTCAATTCTAGGCCCCACCTGGGCTACCGAGTGAGACCCTATCTAAAAAGAACAACAATGAAAAAAAAAAACCTTTGTTACATTTTTTTCTTTAAAAAATGTCTTTTGTAGCCAGGCATGGTGGTACACACCTGTAATCCCAAGCAATGGGGGCAAAGATAGAAGAATGGCCTCTCGTTCAAGGCCATGCAAGGCTACATAAATGAAGTTTATCTCAGAAATATCGTAAATAAATCTTTGTAGTTACCTTTGCAGGTCTCAGGTTACAGTAAGATGAGATGTATTGGCAGTGTTTTGTTTTCTTGTTAGAAAGGGTCTGCTCCGTGACTCTGTCCCTTCCTGCAGGAATCTGGTTTCCTTTGATTTGAGGATTATTTGCTCTCTCTCTCTCTCTCTCTCTCTCTCTCTCTCTCTCTCTCTCTCTGTCTGTGTGTGTGTGTGTGTGTGTGTGTGTGTGTGTGTTCATGTGCGCATACCTATGAAGAACAGGACATCAGATCTCCTGGAGATAAAGTTACAGGCAACTATGAGGAGCCTAATATGGATGCTGGGAGCAGAACTCCTATCCTCTGTAAGTGCAGAAAGGACTGTTCACAGATCAGCAACCTCTCCAGCCAGATTTGGATATTTTTTAAACAACAACATATAAAATGAACTTTGTGTATTAGGGACATAAACTCATATGCCAGGGACCTGTGGCAGAGCAAACCACTAACCCAAGGCTAAACATAGTGGCTTATGCTTGTAAATATAGCACTCTAGAAGCTGAGGTAGAAGGGTTGTCACAAGTTCAAGGCCAGCCTTGACTGCCTAATGAGTTCCAGACCAGCATGGGGTACACCAGGATGTGATTTAAAAAAAAAAAAAACAAATTCTTGGATACAGAATAAAAGAGATTGGAAAACCTTAAGACCTCCCGATAGGCTCCATTCTTTAAAGGTTCCCCTTTGTCCCAATAACACCGCAATGAGGACCAACCCTTTACTATCTCCCCCCTCTAAGGACACTTAAAATCCAAGRAGAAGCTGGACATGGGTGGCACGCACCTGTAATCCCAACACTTGAGAGGCTTAGGCAGATTTCAAGGACTGTAATGAGTTCAAGGACAGCCTGGGCTACACTTGGGAGGTATGGGCAAGAAGAGCTGAGTTCAAAGTCATCCTTAGCTGCATCATTGGTTTGAAGCCAGAGTGGACTACATGAGACCCTGTCTTAAAACAAATGAAAGCAATCAACCAACATTTTCTCAGAGCACTACCACAAACTCAGGTTTCTGGACCACCTCTGGTAGTTTTTGTATTGTCACAGTAGCCCCGTGGGGTGGTGACAGAGCACATCTGACCTCACCTCTCGCTGCTTCCTGCACCAGCTTCAAGGTCATTCTACCTCTTGGCTCACAAAGCCTGGAAAACATTTCCTGGCCTTTGGTAGAAAAATTTTGCCAAGTCAAGTACAGAAAGAGAAGGCTCCAAGGAACCTACTGAGGGAGGAAGGGCAGACTTCCTAGATAAAGGACAGGACAGGAAGAGGAAGAGGTTCAAGCATTGGGGACAGGGTAGACAGAGGGAGGTGACCTTCCCTCCGTCAGGAGGGTGGGCAGAAGACGGTGGTGAGAGCAGAGATTACAGACTTAGTTTTGATGTGTGAAATCTGAGTGCCTGGGAATCCAACCAGGACTTGAATTTGTAGCTTGAGAAAGGAAGTAGAGTCAGTGAACCAGGAAGTGAGGCGAATAAAGACTTTATCAAAGCGCACGTGGAGGAAATGATGCCAAATGGGACAGAAAGTCATAAGTAGATCCTTGTAATACTCCACACCGGGGTGAGGCATGCAGCTCAGAAACTGAACCCTTGCTAAACATATACAGGCCTTCGGTTTGGTCCCCGGGATCCTCTGCACCAACACACTCACTCCACATAGACTTCACAGCCATGCATGTCCTATGTCACCTCATGTCTGCTCTGCCAAAGGAGAAGCCAGGCACACCTGCTGGCAGCTGTGGTATAAAAGCACCACCTCAGAATCCTTGCCTCTGCAGGAAGAGAGGAAATTACTAATTTGACCATTAAGGGCAGGGAGATTGGCCTGGGCGTTCTATCAAAGAGACTTGCCTTGTATTACCTTGGTGCTGTGTGTAATAAAGGAGCGTGTTCGAGGAATGCTGTTCCCTGTGGGCAGTCTGGTAACTGCCACAAYGCCACGTATGTACACAGGGCTTCTTGGTTTACCTCTCACTTCCCTTCACCAGTGGGGACAGTACAGCATTCCCAGTGAGGGTCGGCCCAGCCGGCAGACACAAATTGTTCTTTTTAGGCTGAAATTATAGGTAGGTAATGGCTCGTTCACGTTTCTAGGTGGAAGTAGGTCTCAGGGATTTGACCAGTGGATATCCGATGTTGGGGATTCCTGTGGGCTTGTTGCTAAGGGAACTTTTGTGAAAATGCCTGGAGTCCATAAAGCCCAGAAGCTCTGCTCACTGGATGCTTTAAAGTGTTGCGAGTGGCCGAATGACCAGGCTAGCGCACAGTGTCTTTGCAGGAGGGTTCCTGCTGGGCAGAGAGAGACAGTGCTATGGCCAAAGGCAGATGTTCAAACAGCAGCTGCTGCTGATGTGGGCCCCTAATTGAATGGCAGGAAGACTCTGAAAATGGTACAATTTTGGTCCCAATTACATACCTAGGGAGCCACTAACCCTAATTGTGAAGAGAGTCAATGACTGCCCGGAAAAAAAAATATTGGCGTGAAGGTCAAAGTCACACCCATTTTAGGTAATTTTCATGTTACAGGAAAAACGACTCTAGATTAAAATCAATTTATGTACCATAGCAAACATCTCCTGAATGTCAGGCAGCTCAGAGACACTGTGTCCATTAATTATCAAAGCTCTGGCCTGGTATGCTGACAGCTGAGTGGACAAGCCCAGGTTTTAGGGCCAGGCAAACATGATTTCAGATTCCAGCTGCATTATTTACTATGCACCTCTATAAAGAAATCCCTGGAGACCAAAACAAAACAAAACAAAACACCCCCCCCCCAAAAAAAGATTCCTAGGATGGAAATACAGGAAGGACAACCTCTCAAACTATACACCTTCAGGCCTCTTTATAATTGGCATCAATCTATTTATGGGGGTGGAGCCCTCATAACCTAATACCGCCTGATGCTGCTGTGTTTGAGTGTTACGTTTTCGATATAGACGTCTGGGGGCACGATTCTAGCAGTACCTCTTAGGACTAGACCTGTCTGTGTGGACCTCGGCACCACCTAAAGGAGAGCTTTGTCATATCTGTATTCCAATCTTATCACCCTTCTAAAACCATCTCCCCAAATTCTGGGCGTTTCTACTGAGATCTTACACCACCCTTTAGGCCCCTGATTTCTATCCAATGAATGAACAGACTGCAAGGAATTCCTGAGTCTATTAGGCCTGACCAGCCTTTGCACCTACTCTAGTACCACACCTGACTCTACAAGTCGTCCCTGGGATAAAGAGCCTACCTCCCACCTCTACCTGTCTTTCCCTGGAGCTGTGTCTGCACCCTTGAGGAGCTGGTCTGGCAGGTACTCTCTAGCCTCCAGCCTGGCCCCATCTCCCCCATCCATCCACTCTCCTTCTACTGTATCTCTCAGACAATGTCAGTGGAGTTCTCTGCTGCTCCCCTTCTTTGTGGCTGAAGGTGCCATCAAGAAAGACTTCTCCAGCTGCTCTCATCCCAGGGTCTTTACCCACCATAACCRGCTCTGGGTGTCGGCTGGTAAGTCTGGTTATGGTTGGAATCGAAAAGGCTCTCCCAAAGACCCATAGGCTAAAGATTCAATAACCAGCCTGTGGCATTCCTAGAAAGTGGTGGAACCTTTGGGAAGTAGGTCCTAGGAGGGCAGATAGAGTTAAACCACCACCACCCCTCCTTCCCTGGCCACTGTGAGATGTTCTCTGTTACCATATACTCATAATTCACTGGACTAAGGGCTGGCCAAAAAAAATCAAAGTTCTAAGCCCAGGTTCAAAATACACCTTTCCTCCATGCAAAATAATAAGCCTTCTTGTTATCTCGGTGGCTTGCCACAGCAATGGGAAGGTAACGAGCTTAGACCTCATACCATTGGGAAGAATAAGTGCCCTCTATGGGGTTGGCCACACCTTGAGTAACCAGGACTCCTGTGGCCAGGGTTCCTGGGTCCCATATTTCTCTGTCCTGGCCAAGGTCCTCTAGAGTCCATATTCGGGTATCCAGATATCCACTGTATCATTTTTCAGCTCCTGGGAGTCTTGATCAAAGAGATTGCCCCCACTGACCAGGTCCTCCTGAACCTTGCTCTCATTTGAGGCTGGCTATCTCTAAGGCAGAGCTAGCAAGCCTTTCTGAGTTCAGCTCCCAATTCCCCTCCATAGCATTTCCTGCGAAGCATGGCCTCTAGCTTCCTGTCCTTTGTCTGAACCAGGAAGAGATCCCTGGAGAGAGAGTTCACTTTGCAGATTCTTGTCAGTGTCTCACATCCTCCTCTAAGACACTTCCTGTCATCCTTCTTTCCACCAGAGGGCGAAAGGAACACTGTGAGGAATACCCAGGTCTTCAGCTGTGTGCCTGTCACCCCATCCCTTCCCAGGGAGGCTCATGGGGTCCATTCTGTTGAGACTTCTTCCCCTACAGCAGAACCAGCTTCTGAGTCTACAGGCCCTTCTTCTGTCTCCCAGCAGCTGCCCGACTCTGCAGTCTCGGGATTCATACACTCATGCTCTGCCCACTGCTATTCCTCAACTTACCCCCCCCTTGTCTGTGAAACTCAGCCCACCCTAAGACACTCCACAGCATGTCCTCTGTCCCTTCCCAGCCCTCTGCCTAGTGGTACGGCTTGTTCTCACGGGAGGTTGCAAGCCACCAAGAACAGGGTCCACAGACCTCCGTGTTGGTGCTGAGAGAATCCTAGTCAGCACTTGGGCAGCAGGTACCCCCTTGCCCTCACCTTTGGGGAAATCAGCTGGTCATGAGTGAATTCAGACTTCAGAGACGCAGCCGGGGTGGTCCAGGCTGCTGCAGGATGCAGCTGTCCTCTCTTTGGTCCCAGAATTGCAGGCCATATTAAGGATACTGACACCAACATGCCAACTGGAGAAGCACGCTCACCCTTCGCCACATACATCATTCCAGATCCCTCCTTTCACTTAATCTAGGTGACTGGGGTTCAAAATGCACAAGGGATTTATTCAGCCACCTGGGTTGTTAGGCTAGCATACAAACGTGACTCCTGAGGTGACAGAACTGCTTTTTGAATGCTGTCGTGTCTTCTCTTGTCTGTAAATTCGAGGGTCGTGCCAGGTATTGAGGCACAAGCCTGGAATCCCAGCCCTTGGAAGCAGAGGCAAGAGGACTGCAAATCTGAAGCCAGCCTTAGCTACACAGCAGGACTGTGGCTCAAGACAAATAAAGCTTCCTACATGGGGGAAGGCACTTCACAAAACTGTCAGGAAACTGACAACAGTCCACATGGCTTGTGTAGGTACAACCGGAGGGTCCTGTTGGTAGCATCGAGGTGCTATTAATAGATGGGAGGTGTCTGAAAAGTCCTTAGGTACCAGAGACTTCTTAGCTCCCTAAGTGCCAAGAGATGCCACAGGCAGACCCAGGCCATCCCAGAGGATGACTCTGCTCTGTCTCCTGGGCCTGTTCATGTTCCCTTCCCTCCTCCAGGGAAAAGCAGGGGCAGTCTATTCTTAGGAATCCCCACCCAAAACAGCTGGCTGAATCCAGCCAGGAGCACTCCTCTCCAGACAGACAATCACTAGGCAAATTTCCACATCAGTGTTTCCTGGGGAAATGTGACCACCAAAAGAATTCACACGTGCCTCTCAGAGAACTTTTTTTTTTGCCAGGGGACTCAAGGTTTTCACGTCAAAAGATACTTCCATTATTATTATTTAATGTAGCCCTCGGAGATGGAACTTGGAAAAGCAGAGAAGCCCGAGTCTCTCCTGCAGATACAGGGTCTTAGAGCACACCATGAGCTCCCAGAGACACCTCTGCTAAGACCCCAGGAAGCTCATCCCAGCCTTTCACCTAGAAATACTACCGTTCCATTTCGAAGACTACCATGGTCCATTTAAAGCAAGTTTGTTTCCTGGACCCGAGAGAAGCATCATGTGTTTCCGACGGCTGCACAGACATTTGATGATGCTGTCACTGGACACTTGTCAGGCCTGCCCACTCTACAACCATCTCTCCTCCTCACCCTGACCAGAGTTCCATACAACATTTTCATTCAAAATTTGCTACTCTGTTCTTAAATAGCTCCCAGTAAAAAATCAATTTGGTCCCTTATTTAGGCTGGGTTTTGCCGAAACCTAAGAATACATACATTTCTGAGGGTGAAGACTGGTTTAGTCTTTATGACAATCCTGGGGTCAGCATCCTGCCAATAAGGACTGAAAATTATCACCCCACCCCACCATACACTACACTACACTACACACACACACACACACACACACACACACACGACTTTAGAAACTTGGGCTTTCACTCAGACTGTGACCATGAGCTCAGTGATTAGAGGCCAAAGAGGCCTCGCAATTGTCACCCAGACAATAAACAGCCAGCTGACTTGGCTCAGCAGTTCTATGAAGCCTTGGGGCCAAGCCAGATCCCCAAGAACAAGCCATTTTAGGGTACTGATCCTAAAGGATGGGGGCTGCCTAGGGTCTAGCTGCATCCCTGGGTCTAGCCTGCTGCTCTGCTCCAGCTCATTGCTAACTGGTGCGTCTCAGCGGTCCTGCAAGTGGGCGGCCCGGAGGCAGCCAGGCAGCCTGCCCCCGGTCAGCATATGACTGACCTCTAGTCTACTGGAGAGGACTGGCTACCTTTCCGAACCCCCATCACCCTCACGCCTTGCCAAGACCACCAGGCTCGGCGGCCCCCTTTGGTGGCCCCTGTCATCCACGGCAGCGCGCCTGCCTGCTCCAGAACTCGCACAGGCAACAAGTTCTCGCTTCCCCACTAGCGGCCACGACGTGCTCAGGAGGCCGTGTAGGTGGAGAACGCTGTCCACGCCCCAGCCCCTCCCCCGCACCCTTCGTCCCTGAAAGCGGGGACGTCTGGAGGGTAGCTGGTCCCCGACCCCGGCCCTGGCCTCTCACCTCTAGCAGTTGCACGTAGCTGGCGGGGAACCAGCCACGGAGACCGTCGTCCTTCTCGCCTTCCCACCAGCCGCCGTCCGGGACCTGGAGCAGCGTGAGCAGCTCGCCCGCAGCGAAGCGCAGCCCCTGACTGTGCCGCTCCCCGGAGAAGGGGTACAGGGTCCGGCAGCGGGCGCCGGCCATGGCCCTGGCGCCGGGTCTTACAGCACAGCCCGCATCCCTGCCGAGCCCTGCGGGCTGGCCAGCGGCTGCGCGGGGTCCCAGGCGCCCGGTGCTCCGGGCTCCCGCGCTCTGGRCGCGCGCCGTGGCGGGGTTGCGCAGGGGTCTCCGGGCCGCCAAGCCACGCGCGCTGCTTGCAGGAAAGCGGACGCTCGCCAGCAGCGCTGGCTTCGCGGGCTCCGCGGGCTCCGGAGAGCGAGCGGCGACGCCCCCGGGCCGGGCGGCTGTGAGGTCCTCCGCGCCGGGCGGGGGGCGGGGCCCAGGAGGAGGAGACCCGGGGGCCGCGGGCTCACAAGAATACAACTTCCCCGGGCTGCCAGGGCTGGGGATGCCGGAGTGAGCGGAGAGGCKCAACTGCCCCGGGAGGTGGTGCCCGTAGCATCCCCCTCGGCAGGGCTCGTCCGGAGTAAGCGAAGCCCGGGAAGACACGGAGGGAGCGCGGTTGGCTGCCGGTGGCCGGGCGGGGACTCTCTCGAGGCGACCAGGGCGGGCCAGGGGCCGGGCCAGACCGGCCACGCCCGCGGAGGGCCGGGCGCTCCCCGGCAAAGGGACTCCCGGGCGACCCCGCCACCTAGAGCCGCTGGAATGGGAACGCCCCTCGGTTCCTCCTGTTTAGATCTGGTGGTGGGTGACAGGCGGCGCTGCCTCCCAGGTGTCTGCAAAGGATTGTGTTTGTGACCATCATTGTAGTGCATGAAGCCTGGCTCAACTTGACTCACAGGAAACTGAACAATGGATAAAGACAGGTTTGAAGCCTGGCGCCGAAGCCGGGAAGCCCAGTGACAGTGTGTCACATCAGAGGAGGACACGATGGGGAGATAAGGATAAGTAGTCAGGGTTGCTAGGTTTCGGAATCAGGCCGATGGGACTAAACATTGGAAAGGTTAATAAAGGCAAGAGCAAGAACCTTCCTGGCTTTTCAGGAAAATGGTTAGGGGGTTGGAGTGTCATGATCTAGCCCTCCTGAATTCAAAATGGGTCTGCTGAGGGGTATCCAACAATTTAGTCAGCCACCAGACATTAGCAGGGGCTTGTGTGTTCCCTGCCCTGGGGACAGTAGTGGTCCTCAGGTGCTGAAGAAGCATACCTTAAATCAAGAATACATAAGGGGAAAAAAAGGCCCCTTTCTTTACTAGCTTAGAAAGGAAAGTACATTTCCTAACCTCTAAATAGCCGGATCCTTCACTATCACTGTTATAATCAGTTGAGCATCCCTAAAGGAAGACCTACAGCCCCAAATCAAACCGTTGTCTGTGCTAACAGGATGTTACAGTCAGACAAAAAACTGCATGGGACTGGATGACAGTCCACACCTGTAGTCCCAGACCTGACAGAAAAGGGGTTAGAAGATGAAGAAAATCCCAGACTAGAGTGGCTTGAGAGAAGGAGGGAGGGAAAGAGAAATATCACTGAAGGTATTGTATAAAGTTACATTTGAGCTGTGGGTATTAATATCTGATTCATTAGATTTGGGTCACAGTCCCAAGACACTGTTATTATGCATATGCAAATATTACAAAATCCTCACCATTTTTGGTTCCATTTCTATTTCTTTGCTTCTCTTTCCCTCACCCTTCGACAGGACCTTACTTACTATGTAGCCCTGGCTTGCCTGAACTATGTAGACCAGGCTTACCTCTTAACTCATAGAGATCTGCCTACTTCTGTTTCCTCCCATTTTTTCCCAATAAGGGATCCACAGCCTGTAGCTCTCACCACCTCCTTATGCCCCTCGCTCGGTGAGCTTGTGGCTCTTCCTACAGCCCAGTCAGCTGGGCGTAACTCGGCATTTTGGGATGATACTCAGGACAAAGTCACTTCAGTATTAGGTACAAAAAGTCTTAAAGTCTTGCATATCTGTCTGAGCTTTGAATCAGGTTCCTTTAGCTCGGTGGTCCTCCGTCTTGGCAGGACATTAGAACCATTCCTGTAGCTTTTCAAAACCACTCAGCTGGGTCCACCCCAGCTTGGAGAGCATCACCTGGGCCCCAGTCTGCACCGAAGCCATCTCACCTAAGGAGAATCCTGGGCAACCTGACAAGTGTGCTTACAAAGTGTGCTTGTCCAGGAATTAGGAACGAGCTTCACTAGGCCTGGCTGCCATTAAGGGATGATACAGAAAACAACTGTTAAACCGGGGGTGATGTCTTCTACCTATAATCCCAAGCATTCAGGAGTCTGAGGCAGAAAAACCACCAGAAAGTTCACGGTCTGCCTGAGCGATGCAGTGAGGTGCAGGCCAGTGCGGGCTGCAGGGTGTGAGTCTGTCTCAAAAAGAAAAAACAGGAGACAAAATATCAACAACAACAACAACAACAACAACAGAAAGCTTGCTAAAAATACCAGCGGACCAACCACATCTTAAAAGAATTCAAGCACTCCGTCTCAGGTACATGGCTTCCTGCAAATTATCCAGACTTGATGATATGGCCTGGTTCCGTAAAAACCTACTGATTTAGGGCTATTCTGCAAGGAAGAATTCTTTGTGACAGAAGACTCAACCTCCACAGCATCCAGAATTCTTGGCCAAATAGCCTGTCTCAGGTATAGGTGATGTGGTAATGTGCACATCAAGAGGGAAGAAACCGAATTCAGAGGCTGTGACTTGCCTGTGGTCATATGGCCAGGGAACCACAAAACAAGACTTTAAACTTGGTCTTGGCATACTGTAGCTGGAGTGCTGTTTCGTCCAGCCCACCCTGCCTGTCAGGCAATGCATCCATGTGGATGGATGGGGGTGTGGCTCAGTGGTACAGTTGCCTAGCCTAGGCAAGGCACTGGGTCCCATCCCTGGGATCATGAGAAAGCAAGGTGGACCCTAGAGTTCATACCCAGAGCAGCTTTCTAGAGATAGAAGCGGCAAGGCTCACCTACAGTGACAGCACTTAGGAGTCTGAGGCCAGGCTGGGCTGCACAATCAGACAAAGGGGACAGGAAGAGAGGGGAGGGAGGAGGGGGATGGATGAGGAGAGGAAGGGAGGGGAGGCATAAAGAGAAGGACAAGAAACAGGAAGGAAGGCCTCTGTGGGGCAATGTGAGGTATCTATCAGTCAGTATAGAGATAACACTAGAAGAGCAGAGAGTGGTGCTAATGTCCAAAAGAGAAGTGCAGGGCAGGCATGGTGATACAGGCTGAGGCAGGATGGTTGTCTAGTTTGAACTCAGTCTGGGCTATAAACTAAGATGCTATCTCCAAAAGAAACAAACCACACAGAGCTGGGGGTGCGGCTCAGTCACTAAGGATTCAGACAAGTTGATAGAGTGCTTGCCTCCGATACAGGAAGCCTGAGATTCCATCCCAGCACCTCATGAACCTAGTGTGGCAGTGCGCACTTAGAATCCCAGCACTCAGGAGATGGAAGCAGAAAGACTACGAGGATCAACCAGAGGTAGAAGGTGAGACTGTTTCAGAGAGCCAAGCCCTGCAACACTCAGCATGTGCAAGGGCTTAATCTCCAGTGCAAAGGAAAGGGGGAAGGAGGAAGAGAAGGAAGAGAAATATACGCCCATGCAAGACCTGTATACCAGCATAGCAGGCTAACAACTAAACATGGAAGTGACCCAAATGCCTGCTGCTTCATGCCAGACAGAATTCAGGGCTTCTATCTACCCAACATGCTGAATGGTTACTGCGCTTCGAAAAGTGCCAACTCGCACCCGAGCACGGACAGACTTCAAAGCCGTTACGCAAAAGCTTCCAGATGTGAAAGGCTATGAATTCTATGATTTCTTTATGTGAAATGTCCCCAGAGGCGGATCCATAGAGACAGTAAATAGATTGGTGGTTGCCTGGGGACAAGAGTAAGCAAAGAAACGCAAGGTTTCTTTTGGGGTAGTGAAAATGCTCCCAAATTAGATTATAGTAATGATTGCACAATCTGGTAAATCGCTAGACTGTACACTTGAAACAAATAGGTTTTTGGAATGTACAGTGCATCTCAAAGCTGCAACATAAAACAAAAATAAATTCAGATCAAAGTTCCCTTCACCTTGTCAGTATGCCTTTCACTGCCTCTGCATGCTAGTTCATTCAGCAACAGTCCAGGGAGCTGCTGAGTACACTCTGTAAGCTGGGCACTGTGGAGCACGCCTATGATCGCAGTACTTGGGATCCTGATGTCTGAAGATCATGAATCTGAGGACRGCCTAGGCTATATTGCAATGTCAGGTCGACCTGTTCTGCATAGCATGACCCTATCTCAAAAACAAATAAAACATGTAAGAAAGTACATGACATCCTGATCTTAAGGAATAAAGAGAAACACACAGAATTCCTTTAGAATGGTTAATGATTGTCTCAGTCCATTTTGCTTTACTATAAAAAAAAAAAAAACCAACAGAGTCTGGGTAATTTATAAAGAGAGAAGTGGGGTGCATACATTTGTAATCCCGGCACTTAAGAGACTGAGGCAGGAGGGTTACTCTGAATTTGAGGCCAGCTTGACTTGTGTAGTGAGTTTGGGGCCAGCCGGAACTACAGAATAGAACCTGTCTCAAAAGGGAGCTGAGAAAGAGGGGGATCAAAAAGAAAGGGAGGGAGGGACGGGAGCAGAGACAGACAGACAGACAGACAGACAGACAGACAGACAGACAGACAGACAGACAGACGAAAGGAAGAAAGATGCAAAGACAGACACACAGAGACAAATAGTTGGGAGATTGCATCTGGTGACTTCTGGCGAGGTAACATCTGAGGTAACTTTTAGGCAGGGTGGAAAGGGAAGAGTGTGTGAGAGATCACATAGTAAGAGGAATAGCAAGGAAGCCAAACCCAACTTAATAGCAAKGGCMAGCCCTTAAGGTAACCAGTCTAGGCCTGAGCCCACCTCACCTACCTTCAACGAACTTGTACTGGGGCTGGGGAGCTGGCTCAGCAGGTAGAGGTGCTTGCTACGAAACTGGACTACTGTAAGATTTAATCCCTGGGATCCACATGGTGGAAGGGAGTTTTTCTCTGATCTTCACGTGTTCAACATGATATTTGAATACCCACTCACAATGAATAAATAAATGTAATAAAAACAAACAACAAAAGTTTATATTGGGCTGGGGCTGCTTCTCTATAATAGTAATGCCA
>BDUI01003417.1:108203-121137 GCA_002335545.1 Apodemus speciosus
TCTCTTTCTCTCTCTCTCTCTCTCTCTCTGCGTGTGTGTGTGTGTGTGTGTGTGTGTGTGTGTGTGTGTCAGAGGAGGGTTGCAAGCAATTCTATTGATCAACAAAGTTTGGATGGCCTTCATCAGAATATACACCTTGCAATTGTGTGTGCATCTCCAGATGGTCACCTGCAGACATAGTGGATGCTGTTAAATTTGTTCCCATAAGGAATGCACATGAGCTATGATTTTTCTACTTCCCCACCAGTATATGGTATTTTCTGCTTCTATTATTTTGGAGTAGACTTGGTCCTACCCGCTGTGAGAGCATTATGAATTTTAATCTCATTGTTCCATTTCTTCATGATCATTCTTTATTGCCTTCGGAATGCTACTTTTATTAATCTCAGTCTGTTGCCTTTCATGTGCATCTGTTTTTGCCTAATGATGTCATGTTTCAGAAGTCCATGCCTTCTCATACTCCATAGTGGGTGCAATAAATGTCTCCTTACAGTTTCCTTCCTTGATCTGGCAATGGACACTTTTGCTCTAGACCCAAGCACACATTTTTCTTTCTTTTTGTATTTTAAATGAATTTCATCTTGATTATATTTTCTTTTGTTTTGGAGGGTTTGATTGTGTTTTCAAAACATATTCATAAGTGAGATATGACCTGTGTACTGGCTGGTTTTGTGTGTCAACTTGACACAAGCTGGAGTTATCACAGAGAACGGAGCCTCTCTTGAGGAAATGCCTCYATGAGATCCAGGTGTAAGGCATTTTCTCAATTAGTGACCAAGAGGGGAGGGCCCATTATGGGTGGTACTATCCCTGGGCTGGCGGTAGTCTTGGGTTCTATAAGAATGCCAGCTGAACAAGCAAGGAGAAGCAAATCAGTAAGGAACATCCATCCATGGCCTCTGCATCAGCTTCTGCTTCCTGACCTGCTTGAGTTCCAGTCCTGACTTCCTTTGGTGCTGAACAGCAATGTTGAAGTGTAAGCTGGGTAAACCCTTTTCTCCCAACTCGCTTCTTGGTCATGATATTTTGTGCAGGAATAGAAGCCCTGACTAAGAGAACCTGGTGCTTGTCAGTGGGTAGAAGGCAAACTGTTCTTTGCTCTTATAGGGTGAGACTCTGACTCTTTCCTTCTTGGTCAATGGCTGAAGTGACCCTTGATAAGCTGGGTCCTGCCTCACTATTTTATTAACATGGTAACATGGTCTGGCTTAGTTTGATGACCAAGCCAGGTTCTGTTTCACTTCCTGGAGTAGCTCAGACCCTGCTCTACTTCCTTAATTTAAACAGGCTCTCTCCCTTCCTTTCACTCCCTCCAGTCAAAATCATAGATTTTTTGGGGGAGGGGCCACCTTAACTGATTGACAACAGTTCTGCCAGCATTGAAAGACGGGCAGGGGAAAACAGGACCTTTGCGGGAAGAAAGAAACTATAATAGATTCTGAGGATTAACTGCACAGAATAAGTTTAGCGCTGTGTCTGCCAGATGGCAAACATTTAAAAATGGTCCTGCCATTATTATTGTTTTGTTATTGGCATATTATTAGTTAGACCGTGTGTTTGCCATGAATGTGTTTTATTATCCTCATTCCTTGTTGATAGGAGACTTTATCTACTTTATTTATTTATTTATTTCCCCTCAGCAGCTCAAATGGGACATTCTGTATGGAAGACCCTGAAGAATATTTGTTGAATAAGGGAATTGGAGGCTGGGTAGAGAGGCTGTGGGGAGAGCCCCTAACCAATTCAGAATGTGCCATTTTGAGTCAGACTTTGCACTGTTATTTATAACAGTGAACAATTTAAGTCAACCTGCACATCAAACATCAGTGCTAAGGCCAACGAATTACAGTAAATCCTAGGCTGCAGGCTCTGCCGCTGTTGCAAACTGAATTGTGGAATTTACTGTTGACAGAAGGAAGCGTTTACTTATATTGCTGGAGAGAATAAGGAGGAGTTACAAAACAGCCCACCCCTACAATACAATCTCCCATAAAAAGTGTTATGTGTGGAAACACACAGACTGGGCGGGCATTCGGCTCAGCCTTCAGAGTGCTTGCTTTGCACAAACTCAGAAGACCTTGGTTTAATCACCACTCTGTGCCTTGTAAACCAAGMAAGGAGGTGAACGCTTGTAACCCTGGCACTCAGGTGGTAGAGGCAGGAAGATGAGACATTCACGATCTTCTTTAGCTACATACCCAGGCCAGGATAAGCCAGTATTCTTTGCTACAAACAGTTRAAACTAATTCTGACCTGATTTAAGCAGCAGTAGAATTTATTTAGACAAAGCAAGGTAGCCCAGATTGTCAGGRGGCCAGAGGACTGATGTTAGCAACTAATCAGTCAGTAACCATGCCCCAAAGCCTACCACCAAAAAGCTCCAGCATCCCCTACAAACACAGGCTACCACAGCCACCCTGCCATCCCAGGAGCACACTTTGATCACCACATAGTTGCTCTGTTTGTAGTATAGTCTCCCTTCTACCCGAGTTTGCAAACATCGCTTGCGAATGTGTCAGTCTTGTGAATGTGAATGTCTCACTCAGACACATGGGTCAGACTTTTTGGGGTGAGACACTGGAAACTGCTTTCAATAAGATACAAGGACGATTTTCATGGGCACTAAGATGTAAAGTCTCTGTTCAGAGACCAGAATAGTATATTTGGATTGGCAGATCTTTGCTCATGTGACCATAGTCTTGCAGCAAGAGAGGATGGAAGGTAGGCGCCAGCAATGTCTTAGTCCATTTTCTGTTGCTAAGACGGAATATCACAGATTGGATAATTTATAAGGCTTGAATGAGATTAGGCAGCTGTATCTGGCAAGGTCCTTTGTGCTACATGGGGACTCTGTTGAGTGCTCCAAAGTGGCTTGGGGGCATCAGATGGAAGGCAGTGTTCTATTAATAGCTAGCTCTACCACCTCTCCTTTTATAAAGCCACAGTCCCCTTGGATTAGGGCCTCAGCCTATGGCCTCCTTAACCTTAATTACTTCCCAAAGGGCTCTCCTGCAAATACCGCTGGGTTAAGTCTCTGAGACTTTCTTAGTGTCTCACAGCCGTAATTAAATTTCCATGTATGTTCTGATGCAGGCATGCAAATCATGACAAGTAAAGATCAGTTTTCACAGTGGCTGCTGCCTCTGCTTTGGACAAAGTTTTTGGGAAGGGGTTCTCAAAATGTAGAGACGGAGTCAGATGCTATTAGGCCAAAGGAATGACTAGAGTCCTCACCTAGTCCTGTGTTAAGAGCAATTCAAGGAACAAGAACAGGGCATTCCCAATGTGTCTGAGATAATGACAGTAAGAGCAACATTCCTTGAAAATATTTTGTTCTGATCTTTCCTACCAGTAAGGGCAAATTCTCAAACAGAGAAAACATACAATAATGCTAGGTGCTGGGGCAAACACCTGCTATCCTAGCACTTAGGAGGAGATTGTGAACTCTGGGCTAGCCTGGGCTACGGAGTAAGCCACACCTCAAAAAACACATTAAAATCATAAGTTTCTCATAAAAGTAAATTGTAAACAAGAGGAGGTTTTATTTAAATCACTTCAATTACTACTTTGAGATTGACTAAAGAATTAAGAAATAAGAAAGGTTAAAATTCACAATCTTCCTGCCTCTGTTTTCCAAATACTAAGGCTATAGGTGTGTATCCCTAAGATCAGCTGTGCTGTGTATTATTTATGGATACATTCAAGTGAACCAAAAAAAAAAAAACACACATGAAAGTATGTTTTCTTTGAGGTGGAGGGGGGTGAGGTAGGAATTAGATTACAGCTCTACTGTGACCTCTTGTTTTATATTTACATATTTAATTTTATATGAGTATACTGTAGTTGTCTTCAGACACCCAAGAAGAAGCATGGTATTTCATTAGAGATGGTTGTGAGCCACCGTGTGGTTGCTGGGAATTGAACTCGGGTCCTCTGAAAGAGCAATCAGTGCTCTTAACCTTTGAGTCATCTCTCCAGCCCCTTACTATGCCATCTTATTTTCTAAAAGTAAGGACACATCTGTGGTAGTTGCTCCCATCTGTTTCATCAGCGTAGGGAGTACAATATTTAACGACTAGCACAACCCAGGGAGGGGCCAGTCAGATTGTTGTACTGATTGTCATAGGAGTTAAGCTTTGCCTCACTAGCTGCTGGATATGGGCTGGACTGAGGGTTCTTGGGAAGGGTTGRTGGAGGTGATGTTCTGTGTCACGAGAGGTGGTAGGTGGTTTTGAGATAGTGATTGCTCATGTGGATAGTATCCCTAGTAGGCCTGGCTCTACTCTGTTAACTATGGTGTTTACAATTTGCACAAACATAGAGTGGTGCCATTGGCCAGAGTTGAAGAGAGTATAAGACCAGAAGGGATGTGTAATTACATCCGTGGTCCAATCATCAATGTAATCATATTGACAGGTGCAATGAGGGATGGAGCTAAGTGGATAAAATGAAAGTCTTCTATTTATTTTAAAACCAGTTACTGTGGCTTGGGGATAGAAGAAGGATTGCCTAGTGTACTCAAGACCCTGGGTTCAATTTCTAGCACAGGTGAGAAAAGAAAAACCCTGGTTTTAAAACCAATTAAGGAAAAGGACAGCTGGCTGTGCAAAATCTCATTAGAAAATTCTGGTAATCTTAGGCCTTTTATAACCTTAAGCTAGAAGTGAAATTTGATTTTTGAAGATAATTTGTTAACGCACTGTGAAAGGCTACATAAGAAAGAAACATTTTTTTTGAGGCAGAGACTTGCCACGTGGCCCAAGCCTTAAACTCAGACTGCCTCAGCTTCTTAGGTGTTAGGATTACAGAGTACACTAACTGCAGCTAACCTGAAAGCAAATATTTGAATCCATAATTTATATACATAGTTCTTAAGAAACTGTCAGGCAAGGATGCACAGACATATGTGTAGAATGGTTATCAAGTTATTGTGATGGCAGAAAAAATAATATTCAAAAAAGTCTGCTAATAGTCAAATTGGATGTCCTGAGAATTTTATATAAATATTATATACTTAATATATTATTATATATTTAATTATTACTCATATTTATAATATAAAAATAATTCTTATTTATAATAATATCTATTTATACATATACTTTAGAATACAATACTGTCAGTATAAAAGACAATAGAACTAAATACATAAAACAGTCTAGATYTTACAAATATATGTTCATAGCAGTTATCACTTCAAGGTGGGGTATTACAGTTCTTTTAATTTATATTTTCTAGTTTTCTACAAAGATTATGTAATGTTTATTATTATGTTACTTCTAAAGAAGTAGCATTGAACTTTTAAAAAATAGTTTGAGTTTATAATATACTAACATAATACAGCATGTGAAGGCATGATTATTTATTAAAATAGGAGATGGGAGACATGAATTATCCATTGGTCTCTTTATGTGTGTCTTGTGGTGGGGCAATGGTCACATTTTAATGTTCTGGAGCAGGACACTAAGATGTTGATAAATTTGGAAATTATACCTGTAAAGAATTCTTGAGAAGTCAGGGCTATTTATTTCTTTTAAAGAGAACCAGTGGAAAAAATATATTTCATTCAATGTCTGGCTGACTGTAAAGTGGAGAATATTAACATCACTCCAGAAAAGAGCCTCAGGGCATAGCAGTGGAAATGGAATGGAGGGAGAGCTCTTTTGGATAAGAGAACTTCCTGATAATTAGTAACAGTATTGCTATTGCCATTGCGAGGTAAACAGATTCCAGTGAGTGCATGAAGAAAAATATTTGAAAGTTTGGAGTTCCTTACCTCCGTAGAGGTAAGAGAGGGAGGGGAACAAGGCATGGGAAATGACAGAACAGGAGATAGCTAGGAGTCTAGGCAGTAGGAAAGACCAGGAGGATGTAGATGTTGGACTTACCTGGTCCTACCTGCCTTTGAACGTTGTGGTACCACTCCATCCAAAATCAACAGTCTGTAGTACAAGACTTGGAAGACTTTTGGGCAAGGGGAAATGTGTCAACCTCACCAGGGTGGGAGGAAAGAGGAGGACGAGGAAAAGGTGCAGGAATAATAGGATGGACGCATGAGCATCCACCAGATGTGGTCCAGAGACGACAAATGCCAGCACATCACCACCTCCATCTCTGGAGCCAAGCATTGCCTTTATCACCAATGGATAAAACATGGCGGAGTAGTTGATGATGGATAGCTGCAGGCTCAGCTGCTTTAGGGTGGGTCTATACGGGGCTTGAGGAAGGAAGTACACGAACTAAATGACTTCTGTGGTACTCTTGAGTCACAGTGTAGTGTTTCRTGGATGGAAATGTCAATGTTCATCTAAGATCACCAAGAACGTATTCTCAAAGCTCTTCAGTGCCTACTCCAGTACCCATGAGTCAGGAAAACCCTACATGGGCCAATATATGTTTTCATGTTCTACCTCTTCTCAGTATTTAGTCAGGTCTTTGGGACTTATTGGTTCATGAAATCTGAAGGATGATTACCATACATGGTAGTTAACATTGATTGCCACCTTGCTTGAATTGGGAAATGCCTGGGAGATTAGTAAATAACATGTCTGACTGTTTGTGTGTGGAGTTTCCAGATTATGAAGGCTCTGATGTGTTGAGTTATTTAACCCATGGATAGACTCTAAATTCAAAGAGATTATTGGGAAGTGGAAGAATGACTGCTGGGTTGAAGGCTGTCACTAGAGCTAGGTCTTTGGGGACTGTAACTTATCCTGTTCCCCTTTTTGTTGCTTCTTTCTTCTCCGTCAAAATGTTCATGAGGTGCCTCGTGTCCCTGCCACCACATCTATGCCTCACAATAATCCCCTGGGAAACAGAGATCCCAGTGACCATGGACTGAAGCCTTGAAAACTGTGAGCCAAAGAGGTCCTCTCAAGGGCATCTTTGTCATAATGATGCAACTGTTATACACCGAATTTGTTCAGTCTCTCTGTTCTTCCACTTCTGCTTCTGAGGCCCCACTGCTTCTTTCTCGCCATCGTGTGTTGAGTGAACACATTTATATTTGCCCTCAAAAATTTAAGAGACAAGAAAATTGCCTGCCTGTTCATGTTTATTAGCCTCAGCCCATGTTTGTTAGCTTGTAGATYATCTTCCACGGGAAATCAATAAACATGCAAAATGGAGAGTCTCCACGTTTGTTTATAAACTAGACTGCTTCCATCCACTAATCAGACACTTCTAATTAGGACAAAGCTTAAGTAAAGAGAAACCAGTACTAATTCCCAATAACAGCATTGGGGTTGGTACTTCGGCAGTTAAAATCCCTAGTCACAAACCCAGAAAATTACTGGTGTTGATTAAAACCGTTTTAAAAAAATCCATATGAAAGAGTAGTTTGTAGATTTCTCTGAAAGATTAGATAGTTAGGTAAAGTGAGCAAGTAGGAATGAAATGGTGTTTTGTGGTTAGCGAGCAGCATAAATCTGGCCACAGAACTTGTTGCCTATGTCATTAAATTCAGAGACCAAGAGGATACATCACTGACCATGCTGGCCTGCACACTGGACACTGAGGAGATCACTAAGACCACTGTGACTCCTCAAACATGAGGGATCTTAAGAACATTCTTGCAATTTTCCTTGCCCCATTCTCCTCATCCTTACTCACAACTTGGGCACATGCATCTAATGGATCAAGTCTAGGCAACTGCCATCCCAACTTCTAGTAGGAAGAGAGGAGTTCCTGGAGTCTTCTAGCTCTCTAGACGAGGACTCTCTCGTGTGCATAGCCTCAGCAACAGCATTCCACTGCAGCACTTGGCATATCCAATTCTCCCAATACCCCATGAGTGGGTATTGCTCTTATTCGATAGGTACATAGTGGGTATTTCACCCATGTCATAGGCACATACACTGGGGTTCAGTTGGTTGAAGCAACCGGACTGAGATCTTATAATTGGTAAGCACCTGAACTGCGGTGGGGACCCCAAACTCCATCCTTATCATTCTACAATGCCCCTTCTATGCCAGGTACCCTGCTTAGCCTGTGCCATAACAACCTCCAAGTTAGGCATAATCAGGAAACTGAAACCTACTGAGGCTCTCAGCCTGTAAGTGTCGAGGGGCTGGGTGGTGAGACACCCCAGTCAGATCCTCCCAAAATCTCCTCACTGCCTCCAGAAAAGGCTGATGATAGGTGAATTCCTTTCTCATGGTTTCAATTTTTGTCAGGTAGACCTTGGAACTATGCCAAATGACCACTCAAAGGCTCATCTCCAGCAGCAGGACACTCATCACCCTGTTACACAAGATTTAAAACTTAGTTTAAAGGAGAGAAGTACCACTCTCCTTTAAAATGATGCCTGGCTTCTCCTCTATGGAGCATAAAATGCAGTCTTTTTCACACAGATGATATTAATATTAAATCCAGCTTCCTTCATGTCTACAGACGCATCTCCAGGCTTGCTGCTATTATGCTGACGGTAATCTGCAGAGTCTTCTTAGATAGTCTCCTGTCTCCAGACAGCTTGAGACAAACCATGACAAATGCCCGTGTCTTATCACAGGGGTTTTGTGACCCGATGAGTTGTAATGGGTTGGGGGATATGGGAGATGCTTTGGAATGTGTTTGACTGTTATTACTAGAACTGCCATCTTGAAACCACTCAAGAATAATGTCAGCAAGTGCTTGTAGAGTGTGCAGAGTAGGGACATGGAAAGCCACGGGCTTCTGAGGGATCAGTGATGCTGTACCAGAGCCTTCCTCCCCAAATTCCCACTTCAGGGAGACTGAAGCTTGTTGTGTTTTTGTTGGCAGGGACATATATGAAGGGCTGGCCTTGAACTCACAGTGTGATCCTTTGGCTTCAGTGCCCTAAGTGCTGGGACACTATGCCCTTTCCCAAACCATCCTTAATGGGTTGCAGCTCTTCAAAGGAAAGCAATGGCCCTAGTAGCCATCTCTTGAAATGCAAACCTCATCATTTTCTTCTATGTAGTTTTGCAGTCATTGGGACCAAGGTCAAAAGTCTTTAACATGGACCAGCCCAAACGCTTAGTATCAGCTGCCTGTTTCCGCTTAAGTTGCTGTCAGACAGTCCTACTTCATTTTGCCCACACAGCCGCACATCCAATGCTGCTTCTTTTGTTAACATGTTTTTTTTTTTATCTTTATCCCTTATTCATCTGCTATACTTCTATTGTCTCTCAAGCTCTACCCAAGTGGCAGTCTTTCAGTGAATTCTCTCCTGATCCTCACAGGCAGAATCAAAGAGTGCCTATAAATGCTTTTGAGCATCTTGTGTCTGTGTCATGGTGCTTCTGCAGACTCAGGTACAATGGCAAGTGCTTATGTCTGTCTTGTCACTAAAACATGGGCTCCCAAAAGACAGGGATCAAACTCAAGCTATCCTTGTAGTTCCTGTCCCTTGCATGAGATGTAAACATCCTGTAAGTATTAACAAGATACACACTGAATATTTCCTTGCTCACTTGGGTTGTAGGGAACATATGTCTAGTGACTGTATTTACTCTTAATAGAAGAAAGTGATGTTATAAATAATAATGATATATTTAGGACTTTGCAGTTTGTGAAGCTCTTTCATAGCCACACTAGGATCTCACACTACTCCTAGGGTGCCAATATTGTCCCCACATCACGTATGAAGACTGTGTATCCAATCAATGTGGTACATTTGCTGAGTGCTTAAAATTTGCATACTATTAGGTAAGACACCAGCTGTGGAAGGCGGTTGCAAAGGACTGGAAACTAGTCTTTCATCTCACAAAGTTTGCAATTTACTTGGAGAGATAAGAAATACGGCAGAATATTTCAATCACAAGTTATAGGAGAAGTGAAACATGATTGAAGAGATGCAGAAGGTTGCAATTTGGCATAAAAGAGGGACAGAAAGCATAAGAATTAAAGTGGAATATAGCACTGCTGTTTCAAAGGAAGGTCCATGGAGGACCTCTGGAAGGGAGCTGAATGTGGATTTTAGGCATTGTCAGGGGAAAGGCATTCCATGTGAAAAAGAAAGATTTAAAAAATAAGAAGTGACTGGGCATAGTGGCACATGCCTTTAATTCGGCACCCAGGAGGCAGAGATAGGCCAATAAATATAAGTTGGAGACCAGCTTGGTCTATGTAGAAAGTTTCTGGCCAGATAAAACTACATATCAGACCCTGTCTCAAAAACAAAACAAAACAAAAAGAGAAAATGGGGAGGGTGGGGGTAAAAAGTACATTCTTTCTAGGCAAAATAGAAGCAAGAATAGAGGAAACCCCCAAGGGAATAGATACACAATTGTTACATGGATGGATGGCTTGATAGAAGGRCAGTTAGATATGTGGATGGATAGGTATGGATTTAGGAAGAACTATATGGACAATGGCTGTTTTCTTAGAAGGATGGTTGGATACTTGGATGGGTGAATGGAAAAGCAAAAGGGTCAAAATATGTATGCATGGATGGATGGATGCATGGATGGATGGATGGTAGGTGGGTGAGTAAGTAGATGGACAGGTGGATGGGTAGACAGATGGATGGATAGACAGACAGGTACATAGGTAGATGAGTAGGCGGGTGGTTAGGTGAACAGATGGAAGGCTCCTCAGCTTACAAAAGCCAGGACTCGTTTACCAAGATTGTTTCCAAACACTGTAAGCATGATGTTGAAGTATATTCTCTTCACAGGACAACGTAATTTAACGTGTCTTCATGAAAGACAAGCATGAGAAGTCATTCATCGTAGTAACATTTCTAAATACGGTCAGTACCCTAAGGACAAGCCTGGGCTTAGGAGGTAATCAGACCAGCGTGGCCTTTTAACATTTTGTGTGGGTTTGTTTTCCCACAAACACATGGACAGAGCCACAGAGAATTTTGTTTGGGTTCTTTTCCTCTTTTCCTTTTTACTATGTGATGCCAAACTTATGTTTTGACTAGAGTGTCACTTTCCAACTTCCTATGTGTGGGAGCCGAAAGCCCCGTGAATTGGCTGAACCGACACTTTGACTCATAACGACAGTGGGATCAGGCTGTTATGTAACTCGAGTAGAGGGACGAGTTCAGCTGCGTGGGGAAAGGGATGGGGTTGGTTAGTGCTCAGCCCATCTATSTACTCCAGACAAAATGTGCCCAAGGGTCTCTTGATGATCGAAGGAGAGACTAACAGCCGCCGAAGCTGCAGTTTTAAGCAGATAGCCCCCACTTCTGCCTTAACGCGTGAGAATAGGTACCACCTTCCTTTTACGCACTGAATCTCTTGCTGTGCAGTCTGTGGTCGCACAGCTGAGACCAAGTGCTTTCTCTACAGCCTCGGGGCTTTCCAGCTTCGGATTTCCCCAAACTGGCCCAGCTTGGATCCAAAACACGATGTTTAGGTTCATTCTGAAGTGTTCTATTTTCTCATTTTCTCTTTCTTTCTTTCTTTCTTTTTTAAGATTTCCCAGCCTTAAGATGGCTTGAGCAACCTCCAGCCCCATGTCATGTGAACTTGGGAGCTTTTCTGCCAGACACTGTCTCCACGAGGCATTGCTGACCCATTTCTTTCTCCTACAGCCCTTGATTATGGACGACTGAAAACAGAATTTCCGAGCCTCCCTTGCACTAGATGTAATCCTGTGGTCTGAGTGAGGCCAATGAGAAAGAGGGGAAGTCTATTAGGAGTCTCGAAGAAATCTTCTCATTCTTGTGTAGAACACAGGTTGACGTGCTCCCTGTGATGCTAAATCTTAAGTCAACCTGAAGAGCCTGAGAGTCGCCTGGGAGATGAGCCTATAGGCCTGATTATGAGGTGTCATCTCGATCGGGTTAATTAGATGAGAGGATCCTGCCCACTGTGGGTGGCATCATCTCCTTGGATAAGATTCTGGACCGTATAGAAAGGAGAGTGAGGCAGTGAGCACAAGCATTCCTTATTCTCTGCGTCCTTCCTGTAGAGATGCATTGTGAACAGCTGCCCTTAAGGCTCCTACTGACTTGATTTCCCCACCAGGAAGCCTTGGAACTTTGAACTTGGACCAAAAATAAACTTTTTTTTGTTTTGCTCCAAGTTGCGTTTGTTAGGGTGCTTTATCCCAACAAATTTTCAAGTAACTATCTCACCTTCATTTCTCCTATCTTGAAGCTCTGGCAGCCATCCTGGGACCATGATGCTGCAAGCACCTAAGACACAAGCAAACACGCTGGGATGGAGGGATAGAAAGGTGAAAAGAGGGCCAGCAAGATGGTTTGGAGGCGGAAAGTGCTTAATTAGATCTTCATTGTCCCCTTCTTTGATATCTTCTGCCAGTGCTTTGAAGGATGCTGGTAAGAAGTAAAAGGGTGAGACTATGGATCTATTCTTGTTATCGATTTTACTTTTGTGAGATATGCTCTTGCTATGCATCCCAGGATGAACTTAAACTGGCGATGATCCTCCTGCTTTAGTCTTGGGAGTGCCGAGATTCATGCATAAGCTAACACGATTTGACTGAAGGAAACATGTCTGGGGGGTGGGGGAAGAACCAAGATTCTTTCCTGAATCTTGAAAGTCAGAATGTGGGGAATGGGCTGATGAACAAGTTTATTCAGCCATTTTCCTGCTTGAGTTCCTGTTGTTTCTCCTCACCAAACACCTCTTGGCTTGGGGATACTGTGCTTGTTTGTTTTGTAATGCTGGGCACAGACCCAGGGCCCTGTGCCTGCCAGGGAGGTGCTCTACCACTAAGCTCTGCCACTCATTTTGCCTTGAATATGAAGTTCCTTTATAGACAATCTTATTATCATGGCAGAGAGCCTTGTGCTGGCAGTTGTGTGATTAGTAAATGATCTTCCCTCACAATCACCCCTCAAGCCTGGGCTTCCTACTGTCTGGCTAAGTGTTTATCTCCAAAGGCTGTGACGGCATCTAGCATGCAGTAGTCTAGTAGCAGCTCATTCACCGTTTGTTGAATGACTTATCAAATCTTTGTGTTCAGGAGTTCTCAATCTGAAAGACAGAAGCTT
>BDUI01003418.1:37299-52470 GCA_002335545.1 Apodemus speciosus
GAGAGAGAGAGAGGTTAATGTAAGTCACCTGATACTACTTAACTTTAAGAGGGAAATGGAGAATATAATCTTGAGTACTGGTTATGAATAAAGGATGGATCATCAAGGAGAATCAGGGTATATACAATGCAAGTTCCCTCTCAATGAACACGAATGTGTCAAGGATTCTTTTACTTTAAAGCTTCTCATTCAATGACATAACTGTATTGACTTCAGTCTTCTGGAAATTGTTACTTTCATCTTGTTATGAAAAAATACATGAATAAAGCAACCTAGTAGGAGAGGTTTATTTTGGTTCATAGTTAGAGAGTGTAGTCCACCATCATGGGGAAGTCATAGTCATGGAAACGTGAGGTAGCTGGTTGTGTTGTGTCTGTGGTCATGAAGCAAAGCAAGATGAGTACTGGAATTAAACTTACTTTAAATTTATTATTGTATCCAAGACTCCTGTCCATAAGGTATTGCCACCCAAATCAGAGTGTTCTTTCTTATTCTGTGAAAGCCTTTCTGGGATCATTCTCACAGCCACACCCAGAAGTGTATTTTCATGATTCTGGATTCCATCAAGCAGACAATGAATACTAASCATTACAGCTTCCTTCTTTCTGTACACTTAAAAGTTATGTCCTATCTCATGCCACCTGTAATACCTTATGACTCTAAATGATCCAATTGAAATACCTATAATCTATGATGACTTTTGGAGAATCATTCACCAAACTTTTAAAAGAGGAATCCAACAATATTGTTAAAATCAAGCCAACTAAATCAATGTGATGTTTTCCTTGTATAGAAAAATGCAACAAAAATAAATGTCAATGAGGCTAGGACTTATCATCTACCCCCAAACTGTGTACACTATTTTACAATGTAGTTGACACCAAATGAGGGTTAAAATGAAACTTTCCCTGGGAGCACAAGGTCATTCATTCATATATGAAATATATTGCAAAGTATGTATTAAAGAAAATGAGACCTGCTGAATGGTTCTCATCCATTGCCTATGCAGTCTCCCAGCAAACTGTTTAAGGAAAATTCTTAGAAATGAATGAGCTGTCCTTCTGATGTCTGTCTTATGGCCATAACTGTAGTATATCTTATATTTGGATATAAGACTAGCACTTGGCAAATCATGTAAAAGAAACCTAAAGTACTAAAAGGAATTCTGACTATATGCTGAAAAGGTAAATATGAAGCATGATTGAGATATAGATTTGTGTTTAAAGGTAAATTTCAAAGCAAATTTTATAGCTTTAAATTGTACTTTACATATAGGAGATATTTAATTTTAGTACATTTTGAAACTGTCACCTTGTAGAAATCCAGTTAAACAGCGAGTTTTTATTTTCAAATGTATAAATGTTCTTATTAACTATTGGTAATTATCAAACAGCATTTCTTATACTCTAGTTCATAAATAAAGACCTTTTCCATAATGACTTGGGAAGTGTATTTAAAGCTTAAACATATTTCATTGAAGATTTTCCTCATGCTAATAATAAAATTTTATTTTAGGAGAAAGGTAAGTTGAAACTAGAGGGAAATAATTTTTACATAACTGAGCATCATGCATAATAATGCTTAAAATAATTTCTGCAAGAATTCAGGGACATTCTATCYGAAAAACCGAACAGCATCACACAAACCTAAAAGAGGTTATGATTTTATAAAACATAAACATTGTTCCAGGAAACAACATTTAGCATTTTTTTAACAAGGTCCAAAGTTGATATCAGTCCAGGTGTTGGTAGGATAAAGACTATGTAACAGTAAAACTGCACATTACTGTAGCTAGGGGTGTGAGAGAAATAAATTTTCTGAAGAATACTTCAGTGTTGTATAAATTTTAATGACAATGTCTTTCCTTGAATCTTTTTTGTCTTAGTTTGAGTTTTATTTTGCTTTGAAGAGACCGCATGAGCATGGCAACTCTTACAAAGAAAAACATTTAATTGTGTCTGGCTGATAGTTTCAGATGTTTAATCCATTATTATCATGGCGGGAAGCATGGCAGCAGGTAGGCAGATTTGGAGCTGGAAAAGAAGCTGAGAGTTCTACATTTTTATCCACAGGCAACAGAAGGGGCCTGTCTGTTACACTGGCATACTTTGAGCAAATATTACCTCAAAGCCCTCCTCCACATTGACACACATCCTCCAAAAAGACCCCACCGACTCCAACAAGGCCACACCTCCCAATGGAGCGAGTCCCTGTGTCCAAGCATTCAAACACATGACTAGGGGCCATACTTATTCAAACCACCACATTCTCCTTATGGTTTTTTGGGGTGCAGATTCTTTAATAACACTTGGACTTTTATAAGTATACCATGTATCTAATACAAACTCWYTCTTTTTTATGTGGAAAAGCAAATATATCATGTATAATACAAAAGGTTTTCTTGAGATATTTTTTGTAGCTTAAATGGAATTCTGTTCATGATAATGTCTATAGTTAGTGTTGAGTCAAAATCACACCATATATAAGTAAAGTCAGTATCATCCAAGATTGTTGATAATTTTTAAAACATCATGCATCCTAGTGGGGAACATCACTCAGAAGGGATCCCTTTACCTTGTGAAAGTTGGTTTCATTCTATTTCAATGAGTAAAGGTAAGAGACAATAAATAGGAGGTCAATCGTGGGATTTTTAAAATGAATAATTTGGTACTCTTGTGAATAAATTAAACAGCCAATCAATCATATTCAGTGAAAATCCCTTTTTATTACATGCCACCTTTCCTAGCCGTCTTCCTATTAGCACTGGAATTCATTCAGGAACTCTAATTTCTGTGTTTAAGAGAAATTCTGATCAGACAGTTGTTTGATTGATTTTTTTACATTTGATGGGCCATGATTGGGTCTCAGTCATTCCCCCACCTGTAACTTATTGTTTTACAAAATAGTTTCAATCATGATCTACTTATGAGGTGGTCTTTTTCCTTATAGATGGTATGTATTGTATCTGTACCTTAAGGAATTGTGTTATCATCTTCCCTAAACTTTCAAAAAATTCTAGGTCTTTATTAGAAAAGTAAAAGTCTCTTTGGGATGTATATGTGGTGCTTTATATGATAACAGTTATGAAACATATTTCTAGTACATTCATTTTTCAAGTAGAGTTGAATGATTTTATATACCTCTTTGCAAAGCTTTGTTACACATCAAGATTTAAAAAAAACAGTCTTTAACCAGACATAGTGACTCACAATTGTTATCCCAACTCTTCCGTAGACTGAGGCTACCCATACCGAAAAGAATTGCTGGGAGGCCTGTCAGGAATAAAGATCCTGTCAATATAAAAAATGCATACAAAAATAACACAGGACAAAATTACTGATATGATAAGTATTATATATGAGAAAATAACTGTGTTTTAAAGATTTTCTCTGTCTTAGTGCACAGCAACTTATAAAGTTTATGTTGCTACTTAACATGTGAGTATTCACACATGCTCATACACATTAACTCCATGTTTCATAAAATAAGTATAATGCTTATTAGCACCGGGATGTTGGAGTACACTGGGATGGATTTCTATTCTAAATTTTCAGAAAAAAAAAAGAGCTTCCTCGATCTGTCACAAACCTGTATCCTGATACCTGTAACTCCCTGTATCCATCATAATTAAGAGAAGCCTGGTGAGGAACGCAGAGCTGTTGCATATCTCATGGCGTTCCTGACACCACAGCATCCCTGAAGATTACACTGTCAATCATAATACACATCTAGGGCAAGAAACCCATTTTCTTTAGTGGACTTGTCAATGAGCAGATCCTGGTAAGTATTTATGAGCTACAGAGGCCAGGTGGAAGCTAAGATGTAGGAGATTGAGAATTTAATTAGGTCAAAAGCAATAGGACTCATTAAATCCCATTCTCTTTCTTAATGTAATAACATGTCCTGGGAGAAGGCAGCCTGCCTTCTTCATGGTCTGAGTATCACAATTATTATTTTAATTAAGAAAGGTAAGGGCTAATATTATCTGAGTTTTCAATTACAGTGTAGCTGATGTATCACGGCCTTTGAAACTTGTAGGTGGAGCTTCTGAAGAGTCACAAGCAGCATCCTGGAGGGCTGACAGAATCTAGAGAACAAATAAATGGTGCAAACAAGAGCCTCCTCCTCTCTGATACATTAGTATTGCCGTTTGTGTGTGTGTGTGAGTGTGTGTATGTATGTGTGTTTCTTTTCTCTCTTACCAATTCTCATCATCAATAGATTATATTTGGCAGGAACCCCAAACTACAAATATAGTTCCTAATATAGTCAGTCAACTTGTGGATAATACATCTGTTTTTATTACTCCAAATTGCTACTTTATATTAAGACCCAAACTATGTACTTTATATAGGAAAGTGTCCAATAGCTTCTTCTTTTCTTTCACATTTCAGTCTCTGTGAGTGCCAATGCACCTTCCTGTTCGAACATAAGCAAACCAAGTGTTACTAGTTGGACTGGCGTCTCCTCTGTACAATGATCTATCTGGCTTATAGCAAAGTGAGCTTCTTCAGTTCCTCTCCTTTCTGACTCTAGGGGAAGCAGTGTCCTCAGTTGGTCATGGATTTAATCCCATTCCTTGCAAAGATAATCAGGGCCATTTCAGTTTCAGATAGAAGTATTTCTACTTTTGGAATACTAGAGATTGAACCCAGGGCCGTGTACCTTCTATGTAGTAGCTGTGCTCTAAAATACATGGCCAGTCCTCCTAGATTTTATATGAGTTTTATTCCAAAGGAGTGTTTACTGGGCCTCATTGTTTGGAAAAGTGATGGGAGAAAACCACAAAAATCTAGAAAGAAAATCTTTAGGATGAAAGGAAAAAGGCTCAGTGGAAAAGGGAAGGACATGAAAGAGGATAAAGAGGGTAAAATGAATAATATTAATTATTCATAAATTTGAAACTGCATCGGAACAAAAATAGTAAGAATGAAGAATAGTGAAATAGGCATTTTCAATTTCTTTAAGTACTTAATTTCTTCTAGGTTCTCTCTCTTTCCCATTCTCTCTTTCTGTTCTCTCTCTCTCTCTCTCTCTCTCTCTCTCTCTCTCTCTCTGTGTGTGTGTATGATAGTCAATTAATGGTGTATTTAAGACAAAGTACCCAGATATCAAACAAATCCACTCCCCAACGATGACTCTTTAATATGTTTCTTCAGCTTACCCATTCTTGTCAAAAGGCTTTATACAGATAACCCTGTTAATCACACTCATTAATGACATTAATAACATTATCTATGATGGTCTTACCAATTGTTCCTGATGCCTTAACAGCTGCGGGCTTTCCTACTTGATGCATTTTTCAAGGTTCTGCAGAATGATATGAGCAGGGTGCTCTAAAGTCTGCTGCCCCAAGTTTTTCATATGCTCAGGTCACCTCTTATATTAAAAAGGACTCTTCGCTTATGGGTACATTTGTTCATGTTAATCTGAATCATCCTGTGACTTGGATATTATATCCTAATTTTAGTTTGGAAAAACTGAGTTCCCTAGTTGTGATACAACTTATCCAAGTAGCATAAGAAAGATGCTTAGTTGTGAACTGAAATAACTTTCAAGTTTAAATGATGCCCAAGTAATGAGGAATCACATGTACTGTGTTTAAATGATGCCCAAGTAATGAGGAATCACATATGCTGTGTTCATGATACAATGATATAAGCTTCTTTGGTGTTTAAAGATCACAGACACATTTACATTTTGGGTACATGTGGGAATATTTATGTATGGCTCCCAGATAGCTTATAATGGAAAAGAACATGTTAATTCCCTAATGTATATTTGCTGTTTGTAAGTGACCTCAAGTCCCTGTCCTTTTCCCTATTTGAATTCTGTTATCCTGAATAAAATCTGTTACTTCAGCAAAGGTCATCTTCCTGAGCTCCATCCACATCAAGATTTCAAGCTGCCACCTGGCATAATTGCACATCAGACTTCATGTTACAAAGAATGTTTACTGTTTCTTCTTGTTGTTGTATCACTCACTTCACAACTGATGCCAGCCGGTGCTAGACTGCAAAATATAAGTAGGCTTTCCAAATTTCAGTGTTTCCTTTTCCCTCAGCTTTGTATCCAAATAATCACTATATTGGAATAGTCTTCCAATATATCTCTTTGTTTGATTTCATGGGCCTTGGTTCTATCTCACAGGATATTGATTCCTCATACCTTGCAGATTCTTTCCCAAGTCTACTCAATTAATAAAGCAAATCCATTTGTCTCCAATCTATCCTTACGGTCACTCAGTCTTGCAAAGGTTATAATCTCACCTCATGTCATATAAATGTAAGGCTTCTGAGTTGTCACTGTGATGAGTAACTATCACTTCCAAATGTCAGGGTTAATATAAATGTTGCAGTACATGAACACAGTACCTAGGGGGAAATTAAACTTTGTTTGCTGAGTACATATTGAAATCTGTTCATGACTCTGGAAAATAACATCATTAGCATAGCCACACAAACAACAGTAATGCATGTGTGCCTGCTTGTGATTGAGTCTGGGAACAGGTGAAAATATATGTTTTCTTTTATGACTGTTCATGGGAACTTGGATTCTGAAATACATATTGTGTTAGAAATTACTAATTTAATTTTAGTTATAATTTTGAATACTTATTTTGATTCATTGTAATTTTTATAGACTAAACAGCATATTAATAGAGCTAAGGTTCTTTAAGGAATACTTATAAGAGTTTTTAAAGACAGGATTGCTGAATCTGGAATGGTTGGTACTTATTTTCCTAACCCTGTGTCTAATATAATGTGGCCACCAGCACTAAATCTTTCTGTATCTGTATCCTTCTTTACATATATACATATAGCATCTGGATTTTCTACTTAAATACAGATTTTATTTCAGGTAATCCTTACATCTAGAGTATTACTCATATGTGTGTATATTTAGCTTTCTAGAACTATAAAAAAATAGGCGAGTGCATCTTATATGCTTAGCAGTTTCTAACATTATAATAAGTATGTAGGGAATTTGTCTGCGCCACATGCACTCGTCTTCCTGCTGACTACTAGATTCCTTCTGGTACTAGCTCAGCTGAAGAGATTACCCAGGATGCAATATAGGACTATTGGATATTTCTGTCTTGAAGTCTGGAGCTGAAGGGGACAAAAAGAGAAAATGAACCCAAATCTGAAGATAATTGGATTCCATCCTTTCCAAACTCATGCTCTGAACAAAATATGCCTGTCATGAGATCACCCCTTCCTCAGCTGATTCTTTGCAATCTTTCTACTCTCACCACAGCCGTTCTTTATTATAACCCTGCCTCTGTCACCTCCTTTTGGTTCTGTGAACAACTAATGACCTTCCCACAGTTTTATTTGATTGGTAATTTACTCTAAGCTATCTGATTAAAAAATAGAACAAGAAAAGCAATATTTATAAAAATAACAAATCGTTTTCATTTTAGGCATAGACCCAGTCTCTCATATAGAATAGGCATAGTTGCCCATTGACTGATATCCTCATGTTTCATTCAGTGAACTTTCAGAATGAATATATGACTTTATGAATGGAAAAATCAGATCAAGTATTATTTTTATAAAAACAAGTGCTCTACAGTTCCCTAACAATAAATAATCTGCTGTGAACCGACCTGACTGGGCCTATGAAGCTATTAATTCTTAGTGATTTATTGCATCCTGATATTTAGAAGAATAATACTTAGTCTCATTTTTCATTAAACCTTTCACATCTTTGCTGTAAGAGGAAGGTTTTCTTTAGTGGTGTAGTCATTAGAAGGTGCCTATGTTCTTATACACAGCTCCTTCTTTGTGCTCCTGTACGCAAATATACTGTAACCTTTTGAGTCACCAGGGGCAGACCTGAAAGTGTAAAGTAGACAGCAGAAGAAAAAGTGTAGGAGATGGAAAGGAGAAGAAAGTGTGAAGTGGTCAGCAACAGTACTATGGTGATAAGAGAATTCAATAGAGAGTGGATATGATAAAAATGCATTAAACATACATGAAAGTATGATAAAGGAACTGATTGATATAGATATTTAATGTGCAATAGTAAAATTAAAAATAGAGAAAATGCCAACAAGCAGAGGGACAGACAGATAACCTAACATTTGCCACTGTTCATACTGCTCCAAAGATGCCAGACACTTTCCTAAAAAAAAATAAAAAAAAAAAAGCCCTTCTTCTGGGTACATTTCTTCTTCTGTCATTCCCAGGTTTTGTATCTACAGAGTGTTAGTAAGCATAAAATCCTAGACTGAGAGATGTGCACCACAGCCCAAGCAGGAGCTGCTTAAAATGCATCCCAGAGTATTTAGTTCCCTATCACACAGAAGGAACACCCTCAGTCCTTTTTTTGATGGCACTATGTGTGCTGCCACAGAAATTGTCCTCTGGTTGGCAGCTATATCCCATAGCACGAATCCCTGACACTGTTAATGATACTGCCATGCTTGCAGATAGAAGCCAAGCACAACTGTTCTCTGAGGCTCCACCCAGCAGCTGACTGAAACAGATGCAGATCCCCACAGCCAAACATTGGGCAGAGGTTGGGGACTTTTATGGAATAGTGGGATAAGGATTAAAGGCCATGAAGGGGATAGAAATTCCGTAGATAGACCAACAGAGTCAACTAACCTAGACCCTTGGAAGCTATCAGAGCCTGAGTCACCAACCAAAGAGCATATACAGGCTGAACTGAGCACCCCCCCCCACACACACACACACACACACACACACACACACACACACACACACACACACACACACACACATCTGTAGCAGATATGATGCTCAGGTCCTCTAACAACTGGAGTTGGGGATGTCCCTAAAGATGTTGCCTGTTTTTGGAATCCATTCCCCAATAGGGCTGCATTGTCTGGCCTCAGTGGGCAGTGATGAGCCTAATCCTGCAGAGACTTGATTTGCCAGGGCGTGGGATACCCAGGAAGGCTACCACTTCTCACAGGAGAAGGAGAAGGGAGATGGGGGTAGAGACTCTTTGAAGGATGACTGTGAAGGGGGAATGATTGGGATGTAAAAAACTAAAATAAATTAATAAAAATAAAAACAATCAGAAAAGCCTAGGTCACCTTAGATAAAATTGTTCCTAAATTGTGATTACCCTATTTTATTCTCTATCAGAGTACACACCATCTTGACAATTTATAATTCCAGGTTTCTTGTTTGCTTCCATGCATTGAAATGTAAAATCTATGCAACCTGAGACCTTTTGCCTTATTCAAAAACTCAATGTGGAGGAGTATAGACTTTTACACAAATTTGAACCATAGTATTAATACATTTAATTTATATTCCAGAATGGTGCATGTAGACCATAGCCCAAGCTACTGAATCTATCTTCTAATTTTAGTTTCAATATTGGTGAACAGTAACTTAATTCATATTCAAATATAAAATTAAACAAAGTTACAGTCAAAGCGTTGACGGGGGAGGGGGAATAAAATCTGGAGTGTAAAGAATAAATAAATATGTAAAAAAGTATAAATAAATAAATAAAATTAAAGAAATTTAATTTTATCCATACTATCAATGGCACACATGGTTCAGATGTGAGTAATATATCTTAGGATTAATATTTATTTTATAAACAACTACCTACACAAATATCCTTTTCCAATACTGAAAATCAGAATCTCACATTAGATTTCATGGTAAAGTCCTTTCCAGGTTATGTGAGACCAAACAAAAATACAATGAAGAAAATAAAACAACATGCTAATAATTTCTGAGCATACAGACACCCAAGAACATTTTTCTTTTAATATTTCTTGGAGGTCCTGGAGGAATTGCTTTGATGTTGTGAGTATGTGATGTTCTGGAAGCAGACCTAGGTGTTCAATGCCCACTCCTTCACCCCCTGGGTGGCTCACAATTCCCTGTTTCAGTTGATTCAGTGACATCTCTGTCTTCCACTGGCACTGCGCATACATGGTACACATGCATACACTCAGACAAATGCGCACACATATAAATAAATAATTTAAAATGCAGCTTGGATTCTTATATATCAGTCTATATATTAAACATGTTTCTTAAGATGTTTTTAAAATAGAAATACATAGCACATATAATAATAATTTTACTAAATATTACATTTTCTTAATTGCTTTCCTGGACATTAGCTTTTCTTCAGCAAACAACACCATCATTTTCAACATTTTTTAAATGACTGATAGCCTTTACTTTGATTCAAATTATTGGTGGAACATATGATTGTTTGGTCATTCTTGAATCTATAGGAGTCATATTAAAATATTTTGGCAATCCCAGTGAAAAATGAAATCTCACCTTTAATCATGAAAGATACCTCAGGTAAGACTACATCATTTTACAAGCAAGGTTAAAAGTAAGTTTGTTTTTGAGCTTAGGTTTTGTCCTAAAACTATTTTTGCTATCAATAAACATGAGTTGCTCTCAAAAGATTTTTCTCAGCTTAGGAACAAAAATAAACAGTTTCCAAAGCAAGTAAAGCAGACTTCTAATTCTGCTTCCTGAAAAGGAAACTCATTTGAAGGAGCAAGATAATAGTGATGATTATAAATAAAGATTATCATATAAGTGAAGGCAAAGTTATTAAAATTATTTCTCCTTTGCAAAAAGAAAATATTATCTCCTTGAAGACTCTAGATAAAAGATTTACTGTTTCTTAGAGTATTAGCTAAATAGGCTTCAAAAGAGCATATTTAGCTTAATATAACCAAATTAGTATTTTACCTTTTTCTCCACTTATTTAACACCCAACCATATGTTGCTCTATTCTAGAATGAATTATACCATCATAGATATTATTAAGAAGACAAGAGGCATGCAGACAAGGATGAGTGCTCATTTTGAATTTCTGTATATTTTAAGAACTGTTATTCAGGTAAATCTCCCCTATCTCAGGTTTTAATAAAGTGTTCATTTATAAAATTTATACATAAATGCATGACCCATGATAGTACTGTAACTAGTACTCCTGAGTGTGGATATGTTCCAACAGTACCTCTCTCTTTCAATTCCTATCTAGTATTTCATAACATCTCTGTCATTACTCATAGTGATATTAAAGCAACTGAGCTAGAAGCTCTTTTATTCAATGATATATTAAAGGTACTTCACTAAGGACAAGAACAAAAAGACAGCTATTTTTACATTTTATTCATCAGCCTAATATTTTAGATCAACATTATTCTCCTTTTTTGGTTGAACTAATGCAATTATTTGTAATTAGAAATAAGGGTCTAACATATCAACTTTTGACAATAAGTAAGTAGGGACCAATTCTTTGAAAAGTGTCATTATGGCCTTGTGGGTGTATCTGAGAGGTAGTGCATTTATAGAACTTATACCATGCCTTGGGTTTGATTCCCAACACTGCTTTCACATATAAGGTTTATCTTCATTATTATTATTTACCAATCCAAGCTGGGTTTTCAGGTATAATTGTCTCAAAGGGTTGTTTCTAGAACACCTCACATTGGCTACACTTTTAACACGAAATGTTTCTTCCTCTGGTTTGTTTAACCATTCACTTCAGGAGGAATTGTGCAGAACTACAAAGGCTCAAGCTACCACTTGGAAGCTTCTAAATAGAGAGGAGTGCAACTCAAATAAGAATGACTCTAGGAACCTTGAGGGCATCTCTAAAGCCTTTGCCCATTTACATGTTGTAGAGAGCCTTATTGAGGTGCCACGCCACCTGGCAGGAACTTGACATCGACCAATGTGAAGTTCCTCTTCCAGCCTTTGAGCAGGAACTCCTGTGTTAGCCATAATCCTCTCCACCTAGGGTGGAGTACTCAGACCAAGGTGAAACCCATTGTTCTTCAAGGACCTGCAGTTTCCTGAGAAACACTAGCCACCTGCCAGCAACTGAACTGGTTTTGTGGAGAAACTTCCAGTCTTTGGGGGAAGGGTTTTCACTTGCCTATATATTTGGAATGTGTGTGTGTGTGTGTGCGCGCGCGCACAATGTGGATTGCAGGCTTTACAGAGAAGCTTGAGATTCTACCTTCCACAGTAATGAAGCTTTGTAACATCCTATTTTTCAACTACCCTTTACTCACTAACTGGATTCCCCATTCCATTTAACAATTTGTCAATCTTCTTGTCATTCTAGATTGACATCTCAAACTATTTTCAGGCATATTCTTCTTCCTTTAGTGTTCATTTTCAGAGGTGATAGAAAATAATATAAAAATTGATATCCAGTTGACTAAGCTCTTCATTTTCTGGCACTTAGCAGATGTTAGATGCTCTGGTACTTGATGTATACAACTAAAATATTGAGAATTGCTTCTTTTGAAAGGTTTGCACAGTGATTCCCAGCTCCACTTAGTTTTTGGTCCTTTTGGTCTGCATCTGAACGGTAGCCACTTCGCTTCAATGTTCCAGTACTTGGTATAATCAAAAACTGATTATTCAACCATAATGATGTACCAAAATTTCTGAATATATCTATAGCAATCTCATCATTTCTGTTAGGGTTTATTGTGTTACTTATCAACAATTTGACATAGTCCATAAATATCAGTCAGAACTTCAACCTTACACAAAATATTCTTCATACAAAAATAATCCTAATTCATTGGTAGAAGTAGGAGGTACACTGAAAACCTCAGAATATTTAGCATTGTAGAAAATACCCAAATAGAAGAGAAAGATTCAATCTTTATTTCAACCTGCCAAAAATTTAACCAACGTTCAAGTTCAAATTGAATGCTTAAAAGTGCATGGAATTGTGATATAGGAAATACCTAACTACTTCTTCATATTTATTTTCTAAATGCTTGTTGTGTTTTCTCTTTTAAAATCTACATTTATATTACTTAAGTAAGTACTATACATTAAATATAATTACTTTTTGAACTATGATTCCTTCAAAATATAATATTCATAAGAACAGAAATTCTATGTATGCATGTTATTTGTTGTTTTTCATTCTCTTTTCTTGTATTCTGTAAGTAGTTCAAAAGTAGCAATACAGAATCCCATCTTCATCTCCAGCCTCTATGCTTATTGTAGGTCTAACTGACAGCAGAGTTCTGGCACATTTTTGTTTGAAAAAGAGAATGAAAACACAAAAAATTGTGCTTCATTGGCATCCATTATCCATCTGCAGAGCATCTTTTTCTTCAAACTTACTTGTGTCATTGAATATCATTTAATATTATGTAATATGATTCAGTCACAAAATTTCAATGCCTAGAAGAGGAATTATTGTCTTCCCAGTTGTATCACTATAGTGTCTAGATCACTAGCGTATATCCAACGGAAGAGAGACAAATAACCGAGTATGAAACAAAAATTTAGTTAATCTTATTTACAGACTAGTTCAGGGTTTCCACTATTTCTGAGGAAACAGACTATTGGTTTGTTTGGGTGCTCTTGCATTCTTTTTTAGCCTTCACTTACAGTTTTTAATTGGTCATGTAAATGATACTTTTATTAATGGAAAGAAATACAGAGATTCGATATGCTAGTTTGATATTGTTTCATGTTCAACCTTATGCCCTGCATCCTTTCTCATCTAGGTGCATAGAAATATTGATCTGACAAAAAACACTTAATCTTAGTTAGAAAAAAATATAAAAAGAAATGATGGCCTCCTGCATATTTTTGAATATGCTACATCTTTCTTAAGCTTTAAAACATTCCAAGCTAAAAATCATACCATACTAATACATTATCATATCAAAAGATGCTCCACCATACCACAAGGACACATGCTACACTATATTCATAGCAGCCTTAGTTGTAATAGGCAGAAGCTGGAAACAACCCAGACGTCCCTCAGCCAAAAATCAATACAGAAAATGTGGTTCATTTACACAATGGAAAACTATTCCACTATTAAAAACAAGGACATCATGAATTTTGCAGGCAAATGGATGGAACTAGAAAATAGAATCCTGAGTGAGGTAACCCAGACTCAGAAGGACATGCATGTTATGTACACACATAAAATAATTTAATATGAAAAATAAAAAATAAAATATTTCCAACTAATACACTATTACACTCATGCAGTCCAGTGAGTGAACAAGCAAACTAAAATGGTAAAGTGCATAGAAGAGAAAGATGAGTGTATGTGAGTATAAGAAATTTTCAGACAGAGATTAACATTAAATTTTAAAGGCAAACAATGTGTACATGAGTACCAAGTTTGTGATCAGTGTTCTACTAAGTTCTTGGAGTATAAAATGGGAAAAACTAACACCAAATTTTGTGTAATAAGTTGGGTATTGTTTGAATCTCAACCCTCCTAAAGCTAGCTAAAGAAAAATATAGCCACCACAATCCAAACATCAAATTGCTCAGTCACTCATCTGTATCATTAAGACAGCAGTCTCTCTTAAGCCTGTTCTTATAATACATCAAAAAAGATACAGCGGTTTCTGCCTCCAGATCAGGAACACCCTCAGCCTCAGCACGCCATCTCTAAGAAGTGCAGGAAGCTGGCTATACACCCAGCAGCCAGTGAGGAGGAGGCAGCCTGCACAGATGAGACCAACCCTGCAGTCTGAAGGAGGCCTCTGGCAAGAGCCTTCCTGTTTCGCCTCCAGATCGGGAACACCCTCGGCCACAGTGCGCCATCTCCAAGCAGTGTAGGAAGCCAGCTATACACCCAGCAGCCAGTGAGGAGGAGGCAGCTTGCACAGCCTGCATCCAGAGCTGATCGGGGCCACAGAGCTACATACCCAATTACAACTACAAGAGAGTGGGTCTCGGCCGCCATCTTTGCTTCTGTGACTGTGCAACAGATTGGTAGGCAGGTTTCACCAGAGTAGAGGATCACTTGGGACACACGGCACAAGTACTACATGTGCACCCAGGAACTCTGCAGCACCACAGCAATTTGTGCCAGGGGAAAGCAGGTCACCCAGGGTTGCTGAGATAGGCCTTCAGGCACACAGAAGGGGCAAGCTTCAGCCAGTAATAGCAGGCCCAACTAACACCAGAGAAAACCAGAGGGCAAAAGGCAAACGTGAGAACGTTGCTAACAGAAAACAAGGCAATATGGCACCATCCAAACCCAATTCTCCCACAACAGCAAGTCCTGGATACCCCAACACACCAGGAAAGCAAGATTTGGATTTAAAATCACAGGTCATAATACTGATGAAGGGCATCAAGGAGAGCTTCAAGAAGGACATAAAATACTCCCTTAAAGAAATGCAGGACAACA
>BDUI01003419.1:9884-20876 GCA_002335545.1 Apodemus speciosus
ACACACACACACACACACACACACACACACACACACACTTATTTAACTTTACAGCAACCCTTAACCTGTAGTTACCAAGCATTTCCTAGAAAAGATGCTAATGTTTAGAGAGTTTCTATGCTAATTGCCCAGACTCATACATATGTAAATGATCAAGCTTTCTGTACCATGTGACTCTCAAGTCTTTCATCCCCTCCCAGTTTAAAATCCCACCAAGTGCTCCACTGCAATGGTGAAGGACTCTAGATTTGTCTTCGGGGTTCATTGTCCTATTTACAACTTCTTTCACATGAATGCATATATTAGTTTACACTAAGGTTTTCTGAATACACGATGACAACTCCAATCCTGTTACAATATAAAGCCTGACGGGGTTTCTGTCATATAAGATACATAATCCGAGTATTTCCCCTATGTTACTACATATACCTCCCTGAAAATACTCACAAGTGTAAAATGTAGAATGACAACAATTGCTGAATTATATAGTTTAAGTGGGTAGATTAGATGACAAGTGAATTATATCAAAGTCAAATTAGCAATTCTCTTGCTCAGAGGGTTGAGTCCCAGTGGCTATGAAATGTTAATTGATTGACTGATCTTGGATACTTTTTGATGATAGAATCTCAAGATTTAGGACTACTGCTTTTGTATTGAGTATGAAGTTATGAACACATAATTAATAAGCTTATGATCAAAGCTAAAGAAAAACTTACTTGTAGCATTTCTAATTTAACTGTTTCAAAAACGTTAAAATATCAAGTTTTATATTTTTTTGGGTACACATTTACTTGTCTAAAACTGTTAATTTTTTTGTTTTCTTTTTTGGTTTTATTGAGACAGGATCTCACTATGAAGCTCTGTCTGTCCTATGGAGACCAGGCTGGCCTCGAACTCAGAGATCCATTTGCTTCTGCCTATGGAATGCTGGGATTAARGGTAAGATCCTCTACACCTGGCTTGGTATTTCATTTTACCTTAATATAATTGCTCTGGTTTCCTGTCTGTTGCTGTGGCAAAACATTCTGATCAAAAGCAGCTGCGAGGAGGAAATGATGTATTTGACTTATCTGTCCTCATCACAGTCCATTATTGATGAAGTCATGGCAAGATCTTGAAGCAGAAACCATGGACAAGAACTGTTGGCTCATGCGCAAGCTTGAGCTCAGGTAGCTTTCTTATACACCCCCTTCCTACAGGCCCAGGGACAGAGGGCTGGGCCCCCTCCACCTCAGTGTGCAGTCAAGACTATCCTCCACAGACACGCCCACAGACTAATCTGATCTAGAAAATTCTTCAATCGAGGCTTCTCCTCTCAGATGACTCTAGGACGTGTTAAAGTGATAATGAAGAGTCTATAACACAGTCAATAACCAAACAGATTTTAGTAAATCTCTATAACAGCAAACATTGGGACACACTGGCAGTCAGTGTTCCTTGACATGGCTCTAAAATATTAGTTCCTCTGGGCTGTGGGGGGAGTCACCTTTCCCCGCTATCTGATACGTTGAGACAATGGCTCCTCTGATTGTATAGGTAAGGACAGGTAAACAAAATGATGTGCATGCCTCCAAGACCACAGATGGGCATGTCCTTGATGGCCATTTCTCTTGCCTCATTGAATTAAGAGGCCCTTAAGTAGTTACTGAGTAATGTGTATAGTTCATTATCGTTATTGAGTTATTTCTATGTAGTTCATTATAGACTATATAGATATAATTATGTGTTAGAGGAAGTCTTTCCTGAGGATATAACACTAGAAGAATCATGCATGGTTGTCTGAGATGGATAGTAGGATGAGAAGCTCAGGCATGAGAGCAGCCATGATGAAGACGACTGATGAAGACATGAAAGAATCAATGCTGACCTTAGGTCAAAGATGAATGTTGTGCCAAGAGCTACAGCAGGAAGCATGGAGAAGAAGCAGGTTTGGATCAGGGGGTGGGGTGGGGGTCAGAATGAGAATTCTACTGCTCACTTTGTAACATTTTAGATGTCCCAAGGGAGCTCAGGGACAGCTGCAGAGTGGAGAGAATAGGTCCATGGAAACGGATGCTGCCTGGTGAATCTTAGTTGCTATTAGATTGAGTGGTCCTTTTTGATGACATCAAGTTTACATTTTAGCAAAGCTGGAAAGCAGTGGTTCAAGGAGTGTAGGCTCTGAGTTGACTCTACCCCATCGGTCAGTCTTAGAAGATGGCGAAATACTTTCCTAAGCTGCACGTGAATAAGACAAACCCTTTCCGTTTCTCTCAGCACAGTTAAGTTCCTCGAGGGACCCACTGGACCCTGTAAACTCACCCCCCCCCCCACCAGGGTCTCTTATTTCTTGCTGTGCTCTGACTTTTCTTTTCTCAAATGAACCATGTATTGACTCTGTTTGCATTATGTTCTTTACCTGGGGAAATTCTGGTGCTATTTCTTATTCAGGTCTTTGTCAAGAAGTGTTCCTTTACTGGCAGCTCCTTGAGGTAGCGTCTCTACCTCAAGTTTGATTTAGAAGTGTCTCCAGATACTTGCTATCAGCTCTGCCCTGATATGGCGACCGTCTCCCCTCAGCAGTGCTTGTAATTCACCTCTATAGCCCTGCTCCAGGAAAGGATTGTGGCTAGTATCTTTTTATTACTGCCTCACACTGACTGAGATAGAAGCCATTTAGTGTTCCCTGACTTGCAATACACTTGTGGACTATGTCTGAAGGAAACTTCTACTAGGCTTTGTGTTCAAGGATGGCTATCAGTCGATGGTCCCATTACAACCTCTGTGTGTAGAAGGGATCCTCAAACAACACTTATAGACATAGTTAATTTAAGGCTGTTTATCTGGCTCTTTCCACTGTTCAATTTGCACTTGCTGAGAGTAGTGGCCCTGATGAAGAGCCTTCCTATTGACTTAGTATGAGTGCTGGCTGTACTTTAACTATACATATCTATATAACAGGTACTATTTGGAAATAGTACCTGCTGGAGACAGGAACAATATCATTTTCACATCCACAGGTGTGGTTCTTTTTGGGGAAAAAAATCCCACAGACTATTCAGCTTCTGCACATCTTCTCTACAGGTGGAACACATACCATGACATCATAACTTGGAGTGATTGGTAAAAAAACAAAACAAAACAACCCTCCCTCCCCCAAAACACCAAAGTGTTCTTTGGAACTTTTAAATACTTTGTGACCTTCATCTTTGACCATGTAGTAATATGCATTAAAACTAAGCTAAATACAATTATCCAGGTTTTACAGTGTTAATTTTTGACACATATTTTAGAAAATATAGATAAGTGTTTGGGCTTACCCTCTAGAGCATATTTCATATCGAGAGCAAAGAGAGACCACATGATTTCTGCACTTATCTTTCCCATGTTTAGTTCTTGTGGAAACCTAAAACAAAACACATCTTGTTAGTATTTCAAAAATAATGGCATCCCTGAAAATCCAACATGTCTCATTTCACCCATAACTACAGCTGCTATTACATGGCTCATGCACACTCCTGTATACCTTCATTTACACAATTTATTCCTACTGACTTTAATAAGCTGGGGTTGGGCTACATGCCAAAGTATAACTTGGAAAATAATAGTAGGTGTGGAGAAAATAAACAGTATTATATTGGCGGCAAAGTAGCAAAGGCCAGAGACTCCCAGGATATTGTTTGAAGTGTTTTACAGAACAGCTCCATCCATTTTACCAAGTAATGTCTTCTATGCATTCATCTTGAGGGTAGATCAAGTCAACCCAAACAACAGATACCACACATCACCAGAGAGACCCAACACACACACACACACCCACACCCCCCCCACATTTTTGATGCACAAGATATACCAAAGCATACCAAAGCATAGAGATTTATGTTTTCTAATCTAAATGTAAAAAGATTAATTGAAGCTAGAGAGCATTACCTAAGTACCTTGACCTTGAGTAAAACAACACATGTGCAATTATTCTAATTACACTTTCCACACAAAGAATGGTATATACTTCATTGATGCCCCTGACTGAAAAGCATACATTAGAATTTTTATAATATCTGCTCATATGTAAAAACATGCGTTTATAGGTTTATTTACCAAAACTTAAACTTAGAATGGAACTCTTATAATGAAAAAATTAATAAACACATATACAGACATATATAAAATAGTCCTCAGCCTTCAATATATTTTATAAATATAAAAATAATTATGGACAAATTATTTTAGGAGGTTTTATTTGTATGTGGGTGCTGATACCACTCAGTCTGCATCATGTTAATTTTTATGTTGCAAGCAAGCAGAAGTAAAATTATAAATAACATAATGAGTGTTTTGGGCTCATGGGGGAGAAAGTAGATAATTTTATTTAATCAAATTTATTTATTTTTGAATCAGAACTAACGTAAGAGCATATCAGGTCCTAGTTCCTGAACAAAAGGACAAAAATAAAATTATACATTAAATATATCTTATATACATCACTTCAAGCATCTCCAGTAAAAATCTAAATTCAATGACTTTAAAGATTTATTTTACTTTCATTATGTATATGTGCATATCTGTATGTGTGTTTGTGTGTGTGTTTGTGTGTGTGTGTGTGTGTGTGTGTGTGTTTGTGTGCAGGTGCAGGTGCCCACAGAGGCCAGAGAGGATGCTAGATTTCCCTGGAGCTGGAGCGACTGTAGTTGTGAGCCACCTGATGTGGATGTTGGGAATCAAACTCAGGTCATCTGCAAAAGCAGCAAGTGCTCTTAACTACTGAGCATTTCTCCAACATCCACCAAATTCAAACTTATAATACACACAAGACAATCAAGATTAGTATCAAAAAGGTTTATTGGTAAAATGCAAGTTGAACATTCACAAACTAAACATTGTAATTTACCAATCAATGGACTGAATGGAAAAAAAAAATGTGTGGTCACTGCACCAGATGCAGGAAATATATGTGGCTCACTCCAATGTCCACTCATGTATAGTAAATCTTTTCTGAAAACTAAAAGGCAATAATATTTATTCTTGGTTTTCCTACTAAACACCAGTGAAGTTCTGAAATTCTGCAAAAGAAGCAGGGGAAAGAGGAAAACTGGCAGGGAGGGGAGAAGGCTGCATTTGTAGAGGCCATAACAATCTGCATACAGATGGGCAACATGCTACCAACAAAGCACTTGGCACTGGGTGAGGTGCAGGGGTTATAATCCTGGTCCTGGGAAGACYGAGGAAGGAAGACTGCATGTCTAGATCAGCCTGGGCTAAGATGGTAAGACCCTGTCTCAAAACTAAGAAGAAACAACACCCGAAACAAAATCAAAACAACCCAAACTTTCCTCATTGAAAGAGTCTAGCCAATTACTATAAAAAGTCATCATAAGAAAGCTCCAAGATCATAAATCCATGTATTTATGTATACTAGTAACATACCATTGTAAATCTAAATTTGAATAACAGCATCATTTACAATAGCAGCAAGAAGTGCTGAGTACCTAGGTATACMTCTAGGAATATGTACATAATATCCCTGCAATGAAAATATAAAATATTGGGAAGACCCCAAGGGTCTTTTGGGGGCTGTGGTGAGGTTTTTTTTTTCTGTTTTATTCTCCTGAGAGGACATGGTGTGTAGAAACACAATTACAATTAAGTTACACACTGGCCACAAGGGTAAATTAGTGAACAAGAGCTTAGGATACAGACCATCCAGGTATGGCCATTCATAGCTTATCTGGAAAAAAAGATGGACTCTGCCTGTGTGAGAAGGAAGAAGCCATCTAAGCACAGCAGCTGGAGGCTGCCGAGTTTGTAGGAAAGATTCCACAAGTGACATCAGAAATATCGCCTTAAGTCTGGAAGCTTGAATCAGAAAACTTCAAAATGCARACTCTAGAAATCTATTGTGACTTCAAATGGTTTTCACTGCCAAGGCTTAATTCCAATCTTTAAAAAATTGACTTAAGGAAGCATACAGACACTGTGGAATCTTAAATCTGCAAAATGCCGACACAAATGAAATCATCAACTAAAACAGAGCTATACTGGAAAAATACACCCAACCTACACAATATACAAACTGGCAATATTAATGTGAAAAGTGTTCTGCATTAGAGGGTTAGAGAAAGAAGAGGCTGATGAGCGAGTAACCCAAAAATAAAAAACAGCAAAAGCAAACAGACAACCCAGCCTAGACTGGAGAGATGGCTTGACAGTCAAAGGCAAGCGTTRCTCTCCAGGGGCAGCAGAGTTCAGCTCCCAGCGCCTACATCCGGTGACTCAAAACCACTGGTTAACTCCCACTCCAGAGAATGTAAGTCCCTCTTCTGGCTTCTGTGGATGCTGTACTCAAACATGCACCTGCCCTCCCCCATCCYACCCAAAATTAAAGATAAAATATGTCTTAAAAAAAGAAAAAAACTCCCAGGAAAACCTAACAATACAGCAAAAGAAATGCATAYGGTGTCAACACTCCAAGATGTTGAAATAAAATGGTGGTGAACACTGTGTGAGACCACAAGCTGTAACACACTGTAAGCAGGCTATCATTGCTGCCTCCAGTTCTCTCTCAAGGGCTTTGCTTCCYACACAGGGAAGGCAACTGAGCTCCCACACTGCGTCCRTCTCTGCTCTGCACCCTGGACTCCTGCCTATTGGCGCCGTTACCCTCACAGTGCCTGATACAGTGGGATAAGATTCAGATGTTAAGGAGAAAAGACAGAACTGCTGGCAGTGGTAGTAATGTTTTAATTGTATAATTCCATGATTTCGTCTCTWCACAGGCTTTAACTTATCTAGAGTTGTTTTCTGATATTACCTTTGGGCTTCAGAACTATTGAGAGCAATAACTTCTCTTTTTCAAGTTTTGTCTAGAATTACAAAAACATTTCTTTTGGACCTGGGTTATGCTATACCCAAATATGACACCTTGCTATATTGTTTATTTTTAAATGTGCATGCACATGCATGTGTGTGTGTGTGTGTGTGTGTGTGTGTGTGTGTGTTCTGTATGTCAGAGTCTGTGGAGACCACAAAGGGTGTTGAACCTCTGCAGCTGGAGTTACAGGCAATTGTTGAGTCATCAGAAATGCTGCTAAGATCATAACCTGGGTTCTCTAGAAGATCAGTGAACCAAACCGCTGAGTTGTCTCTTCCACCCTTGAATCAAATAGTTTAAGTCAAAGTAATTTGAGAAATATCATGGGTAAGAAGGACTTTCTCTGTTCTGGAAAGTGGTTGAATACCCTTGTGTGGCAGGTGAGATGTGCCATTGGAACACTCAGAGAGAAGGGACATTCATTTCTTAGGAGTTGCATAACTCAGGAGGACCACTTGCTATCTCTCCCAGTCACCTCTGCTGTCACTTTGCTGATGCTGCTCAGTGGCATTCCTCCATGACTCTCTGCCCTTCATCTCTACCATAGAGACACCCAGGTCTCACCACCGCATTGCCCCATTCTAGGAATGCTTCCATGCCCAAGGCAATGTACGCTAACTACATGCATGTACTTGTAACTTGTCAATCCATCCTTCTACAGGGACCCCAGAGGAGAATGTGGAAGAGCAGAAGAGCACACCATCCTATGCTTCTGCCTCTAGCATCTCTATCACAGTATGTGTAAATTTTCTTGAAGAAACCTTAACAACAAAAGTACAGCCTGAGACAAATGGAAGCTTACATTTTCCAAAAATGASTTTTTGTTGCTTTTTTCTATCTTGGAAAGAAAAGAGGAAAATGCATAATTATGAGCAAAAATCAAATAGATGAAAAAAGAAAACCATCTTCCCAAGAAAAGCCACTCTACTTTCTCTGTGGGTTTTTTTGCCAGTGGCTTTGGTCTCTTGATTAAAATTTTAAGTATCATTTTTTTTCCAAGACAGGGTTTTTCTGTGTACTATTGGCTGTCCTGGAGCTCACTCTGTAGACCATGTTGGCTTTGGACTCAGAGATCTGCCTGCCTCTGCCTCTCCAGTGCTGGGATTATAGGCGCGCACCACCACCACCACCACCACCTGGTGGTTTCAATTTTTAGTATTAGAGATTTGTTTTTATTATTTTTAATTATGTGTGATGTTGTCACTGTGTGGATAAGTACACGTGTGTGCAGTGCCTCAGGAGGCCTGAAGACAGCACCAGCTCTGGAGTTACAGGTTGTCACGAGCCTCCAAACACGGATGCTGGGAACCTAACTTGGGTGCTTTAGAAGAGTGGCAAATACTCTTAACCATTGAGCCATCTCTCCAGCCCCAATCACGATGCCATGATACTTCTCTCTGAATTGTTTTCTTTATAAACTTTGAAAATATCTTATCTTGTTTGGGCACCAGGCTTCATATGTTGGATCCACCATGCATTTCCAGAACTGAGGAGATTTAAAAGCAGAAGCTTTTCTTCCAACACTTCCTGCAGTTGAGTATTCCTCTCTTTAATTTGGGATAGAGATGGAACCTATACATGTGGAGTTTAACAAATTCTGGCTATTTTTTTTTTTTTTARMAAAAAAAAAAAAAAAAAATAGCAGTAAAATCCCGTGGCTAAATCTCAGCATGAGCCAAAAAAGCAGAGATCTGAGTTTTCCTCTGCTGCTCAACTAATTTACCCAGAAGAATAATTATTGCTCTCTTCCAACTCATCGCCTCATCCGTCAAGGGGGAGTGACAGCAACAGTGTAACACATGAGCTTGGTCTGGCCACTGTGTGGGTTAAGTGAGCTGTTATACCTAAATGTTTCATACACTCACTTGATCACCATAAGTAGTCAACAGATGTTTGCTGCCATTGGCAATAAAATCCTAACCATATATAAGGCCTAAAAGAAAATATTATTATCTATTAATTTTTAATTATTTGGAAAATAGTTATCACAGAAAGAGAATTGAAATTATTTTTATTTTTGCCTGTTTTGGTCTTCAGACAAACATAGGATGAAAATACAATTAATGGCAATAAACTAGACTGCAGAAGAAGTTTATATTTCTTCAGGAATAAACAGATTTAAATACTTCAGAACTCCCAGCAGACACAACAACGACTCATATCCTAATTAGAAATAGTTCCAAAACAGGACTCGAAGAGAGGTATCTACTCTCTACACACTTCCTGACTTGAAGGTTAGCATTAACAGTTAGCTTGAAACAACCTATTATCCCCTTGGAGGAGAGTCTAAGTGAGGGACCATTTACATTGGGTTGGCCTGTAGGCAAGTCTATTGAGTGATTGTTTTAACTGATATGGGAATATCCAGTCCAGAATGGGCAGCACCATTCCCTAGTCAGAGAGTCCCGGACTGTTTACTAACATTAGAGAAAAATAGAGCTGAGCACAAACCAGCAAGCAAGTGAGCACACACACATTCATATTCATTTCTCTCTGCTCTTGGCTGTGATTAAGACATAACCTGCTCTTTGAAGTTCCAGCCCCCTTGACTTCTTGGCTATCAAGGGCTGTAACCTGGAATTGTAAGGTAAAACAATCCCCTTTCTTCACTCAGCTACTTCTGTCTGGATGTTTTATCAAAGCAACAGAAGTAAAACTAGAACAGTAATTTTACCATGTAGAAGGTTTTTGGTATATTTTTAAAAGTTAAATCTAAACTTAAATGGTATATCAAATATTCATAGCCATATATATATATGTGTATATATGTATATATACACACACATGCACACACAGACATATATATGGAGGGATATATATATGTGTGTGTGTCTGTCTTATATGTGTGTGTGTGTGTGTGTGTGTGTGTGTGTGCATGTGTGAGTGGTGTGGATGTATACATATGCATATTTAAGTGACTGTTCTAAGACAAATCTGATGATTCCTATATACAAATTAAATTCTCCCATGTAAAGGACACTTGTTTTGTGTTTTCAACGAAGCCTTAGTTTAACTTAATCGATAATTTATAATAGGGCTATTTAATGAAGAAAGCAATCCATTCCTCTTCTTACACTCTGACTCCTCTTTTTAATTTGTAGCAATTAATACAGAGCATAAATGTTTTAAACCTGGAGTCTTATGAGACACAACAATTTAACAAACCAATTTATTATCTCACAAATATCTTAGTAGAATCAGGAAAACATAATCTGCCAAATTTGATAATTCAGATTCATTAGTCACAGCAGATAAAATTAGAACCTATTAAGTGTGGAGTTGTGCTGTGACATGCAGAGTATGTTCAAAGAAAAAAAATTGCTCGTTAGGAAGGAGCAGCCTATACTCTGTGTAACTGGCAGTCAAGCTGAAGTTTCATCACTCATCAGCTGGCATCTGAGAAACAGAGTTTTCACCACAATGCAAGTGAAAGGGAACTAAAACAAACAAACAAACAAACAAACAAACCCCACTTAAACAGAATCAAAGACGCAATGACCTGTGATGACCATATATAACATATGGATAAGACATTATACAGGACAATCAGGAGCAGCTGACCACAGGCTAAGACTCGGGTACTAATGCTACTGTTCCTGGATATGATGACTGTGGGGCTCCATCCCTAGCTGAGGAACTACTGCAGTTGACAGCTGCATGCACAGGGAGAGTCAGCGTTCTTTAGGAATATGTGCACTGGTGGTTACCTCAAGCCCTAGAGGATGAAGCCACATTTCTAACTGGAGTCAGTGGGCTAAAAAATTAAATGAATAGTGGCATGGAGAAATGGYTCMGTACTTAAGAGCAATTGCTGCTCATTCAGGGAACRGAGTTTAGTTCCTAGCATCAACATGGCTCCAGTTACAGGGGAATCTGATGCCCTCTTCTGGCCTCCATGAGTACTGCATGCACATGATGCACATTTATACATGCAGGCAAAAGTCTCATACACATAAAATAAAACTAAATAACTTTTTGTGTGTTTGTTTTTTCGACATAGGGTTTCTGGGTCAATAGCTTAGCTGTCCTGGAACTCCCTTTGTAGACTAGGTTGACCTTAAACACACTGAGATCTTCCTGCTGAATGTGGGATTGAAGGTGTGTGCCATCATGTCTGGCTAAACAACTCTTTAAAAATATTTTTT
>BDUI01003419.1:76790-97557 GCA_002335545.1 Apodemus speciosus
TCCTTACATTCCCGATGTTATAAAAACTTATCATTTCTCTTGCAAATCAAAGCATTTGGAATTACCATGGAAGTTCTTCAGATGATATAGAAAACATATACTTCTGTTAAATACTTTTCTATGTAAAGTTTCTAAGACAATGTCCACACCACAACCTATGTCAGATGCATCCAATCTCTCCCCTCTGCAGCATTCACTGTACAGTGGTCCTCCTCCATCAGAAATTCTATCTCAACATACCATGCATATTAAACATACAGTCCAAACATCCCATTGTCTATAAAAGTTCCCCAGCGATCCAATATTAATTTTCTAACCACCTTCCTCATGAAGTATCTACCTATCACTGCTCTGCAGTAGATGAGTTACCTCATGCATACTTTTTAAAAAATGATTCATTTCAACATTATGTAWATGTGTGTCTATGTGTGTTTTGTATGTGCCCATAAATGCAGATATCTGAGGAGGCCAGAGACATTGTGTCCTCTTGGAGCTGGAGTTATAGGTGGTTTTGACCCACACCCGACATCTACTGGGTACAGGGAACCTGACTTGGGTCCTCTACTGGAGAAGCATGCCCTTTAAACTGCTGGGCCATCTCTCCTGACCTTTATGTACACTTCTCAACTTATTTTCTATCTTCATTCTTCCTTGTATTTACTAAAATATCTCAGTAATTCTGTGGTTGTTTTCCTGGTACCTCTTGGACTTGGAACTTATTGTCCACTATTCCTTTGCCAACTTGTGGGCGGTCCTAAGGCTGTCAGTCACTCCTTATTCCCTAGTATCCATGCTTTTGTAAATATCGAGTAAGCATCTGCGAGACTTGCTGCATTCAAGCTTGTCTTGTGTTTATGCTCTACACTTCTGTGATTATCTCATTGGAGTCTAAACCTCAGAGAGTCAAAGTCAAAGTGCATCTTTCTTCCATTGGATCAGCTGCCGCAGTAGCTTACAGGAGTTGCCAAGTAAGGCTGAAATGAACATGCGGATGAAGTGGAGATGGGGGTTGGGGGTTGGTGGTAGAACACATGCCTAGGGTATGTAAGACTCTGTAGAAATCTTTCTCTTTTCCCCTTCTGTTTAATTCTTTTTCTAAGACAGAGTTTCYCTATGTAGCCCTGGCTGTCCTGGAACTTTCTACATAGACCAGCTGACCCCGAGCTCAGAGGTGCACCTGCCTYAGCTTCCCAAGTGCTGAAATTAAAGGTATGCACCACCATGGCCAGACCGAAGAAAACTTTTTCAAATACACTTATGTTTGGGGGAGGGGATTTGAAAAATCTGGGTTATACCTTTTAAAAAGTTTAAACAATTGACTATATACACTGTCACTGTACCCTGCATCTGCTTTGTCTGTATCTACTTTAGTCTTTGAATGACTAAACACTCAGGGCTCCAAACAGGAGGTGGGAGATAGTAGAGTTGATATGTTTGGTTTAGGAAGCAGGATTATATTCCACAGTGAGGGAAAAATACACAGCCACATTCCAGACTGCCAATTAATCGAGTTGTGGCTTGATCAAATGTTTCAGGTTATTTTTCTGCTTCTATTATACAAGATGTTATTTGATTTACAAAATAGGGTTTGCTATAAGCATGTTGTTACTGAGATGTGAAATGTGCCAGAGTCAATGTGTTTTCTTCTCTCTAGGTCAGTGTGAAGTAAGGGAGCGTGGCATCCAATTTTCCTCCAGGTGGCTTTTATGGAGGAGGTTAGCCATGTAACCACATCTTCTCAGAGGCAGAAAGTCTCGGTGTTCTGCAAGGCTGGCTTGTTCTCCACAGTGCACACAACAGGCAGAAGAGAAGCAGAGCCATTTCATAACACAGCATGCTTTATGTTACAGACAAAGTGCCAAGACAGTTTTGGTTCTGTTTCCAAGGTGATGCTTTTATTACAAAAGTCTTCTTTGCTGTGGACTTTGACCATCACAGTATTTTGTTGAGCTGGCTCCAGAATGTTCTTTAGTCCTGGTTCCTGCAAGGCATGATCTATCTCACAGTAGTAGCTGAGAGTGTGTTGCTTATATTGTAGGTAARCTGGGACAAACCTCTCGTACCTCATATAATTTTAGAATCTTCATATTTTGCACATTAGATTATGGATTCTTAAATTTCATCTCATCCTTGCTTCAAATTTGGGGAGAACTGCAGAGTAAGGCTCATTAGCCTCACTGAGCAGGTTGAGGAACAGGTTTTGATGGCAGAAGGGACTTGATAATGGCCATTTTCGAACCTGTTACCCCCCAGCCCCAAAGTTAYCCTCAGTTACCCATGTTTCATTTGGTTTGTTTTAAATAGTACTGGCCTCTTCCTTGAAGAATTCACCCTGAACAATACATGTATGTTCTTCCTCTTGGGTGCAGAGAATGGATGGAACCCAAGTTCACCTATAACCTGTGTCTTTATAAATATTGTTCTTCGGTTGTTTGTATCATATGATGCAAACTCTACATTTCATCTTTGCAACAGATGGACCAATGAAAGTATCCTCCGTGAACCTAACTGGAGATGCAGGGGAGCTTGAAAAGGCAGGAGAAGCACTAACTGTGCCATTTTGGGAAGTAACTTCAATGAATTTTAATCTTCTCTGTGAAAAACAAAGGGACATTGGAAAACATGTCCAGCAATATTACTGACCATTGAAGTTGTCTCCCATTGCCTGCCTAGTCAACCAGAATCTGCCCTGTGTCCTCCCCAGTCCTACATCAGATCCATCTTTAAAGACAGCAAGGACTGGTTATTCTGCTGATTTTGTGCCTGGAAGGCTCTGGAATCTGTCTTATTTCTGTTGTTAATCCCATCTCTTCCAACTTTACTTTGATGACTTCATTTACATGCCATTTCCACCTGTCCAGTGACAGTTTTCTATCTCACTGAAACAATAAGTAACAAACAGGCCTCTGAGAATCTTTGCGTTTTTACTCTCCAACGCACTCCTGGTACCCTTGGGTGCTGCAGGCAGGCAGCTTTCAGTAGGTGCAGATCTTCACAGATCTACTACGCTTTCTTTCAAGGGAGTCTCGGTGAAAGCAGCCATACACAGATTATCATGGAGATACAGCTAAACATAGTGAACCACAAATCTTTAAACATGCACCATGTCCTACAGAGTCCCAGGGCACTGTGGCAAAACTGTGTGTTCTGTGAGTGGGAAACATCATCCCAGATGCAGATTGTCAATCAGTGGTGAACCCTGCTGTCTGTTCAAGTTATTTCATTAAAGCTATTTCAATCCAACACCGAATATGGGTCATTAGACTAAGATAACCCCAAGGAGACTTCTTGTTCCTCTGYAGTAAGATTCTAGAACATTTTCTTCTTTGGTCAAATATCCACATCCTTTTCCCCTAGGGTACCAAATCAGAATTTTCGTTTTCATGTTGTTATGGAGTCACTATATATTAGGCATAGTTTAATGGGGTGGGTGGGAAGGAAGAGAATCTGGGGTTTAAAGTTCCTTGAAGATCTAAGTCCCATAGACTGCTTGAAAAGTTCAAGTTCCAAGAATATTTATACTTACCCCAAAGTTTGTAGCAGCAAAGCGATCAGAGGCAGAAACCTGCACATTAGTGGAGACAGTTGTATGAGCGTAGAAGGCATTGATGTTCGCCAGCAGGGCGCTCATGACTGCAGGGACACCCGGGCACATGTACTTAGAAGACAGACATGAAAAGTGCCTGAAATGTTGAAAAAAGCAAGACATACGGTGCTTTTAAAATGGAAGCTAATCCATACATCAGCCCACCTTCTCCTGTTAGCATTATGTCATTCTGTAACTACATCTAGGAAGAGAAAGCTCCCATGGGCTCTGACTGGGAGAACAGACACATTCAGCCCCTTAGAAATTTTGCATCCACATCTGTGAAGTAGTGTAATTAGAAAGTGACTTCTCATGGTGTTAAAGGCAGGCTCTTTGAACTAGATGGGTGCTGTGTGCTTGCTGGCAAAGTGCAGTTCCTAGAAAAGTCCAGTGTTCTGGAGCAACACCCGGGGGCACAGATCACCCTCACTCCTCAGCAGTGCCTTTAATAATGTAAGAGCCTGCAGTGCCACATTTTCCCCAAATGCTCATTTGATTCTGTCTGCTCCCCACTTTGCCCCCTTATTTTGCAACAGAAGGCCCCACTTTCATTCGCACTGGCACAGCACTCCTCCTCAGCTTCACACATGACTTAAGCTGTGCTTCTGAGATTTCCCAGGCTTGAAGGGCCACCATCAGCCATTCTGTTTTCTAAGCACTTTGTTGCAGACAGGATTCAATTAGACAAACAACTGAATTATGCCAGGACTGAGCACAAAGGCTYTCAGTTGAAACCTTGACTAAGAGAATCATTTATGATATCAAAAGCACCGAGTGCTCTGTTCTGTTTCTTCTCTCAAGGAAACCTGTCTCGTGTGAACGCTCTCAAAAGATTGGCAAGCTGAAAGTGTCCCTTGTGATAAATGCAGAAGATAAAATATGCACAGCAGGAAGGATCTTCCTATGTAATTTGACCCCATTTGCTCTGATATTTTAGTAATTTATCCCCCATCCAGGCACCTCTGCATTCTGTGCTACTGACTGCCAAAACAGGCTGTGTGTGCATAAGGGCACATCGTGAGTGGCATCCTACAAAACAAGCCAGTGTCAGTCCTGAAAATTGTGGTCTTGCTTATACCATGAATGAGAGGCAGTGATATGGCCGAGTGGGTAAAGGCATTTGGTGCCACGCCTCACAAGCTTACCTCCACCCCTGGAACCCAGGTGGTGCAAAGAAAACTGACGACTTTAAATTGTCCTCTGACCTCTACACACAGGCTCTTTGGCACACACATGAATCCCCACACATGTTTCTACACATACACACCCCCACAGAAGATAAATAAAATGTAATTCAAAAATTTAAATATGAATACTGTAGCAATAAAATATTATGAAAAGATGTCTTAATTCTCTTACAAGACTGGAACTTTACTGGACCTCCCAGAATTAACAACGTATCTTGAAGTACTGAGACTTAAGGCTGCACTACTATTGTGTACTCAGCCTATTTGTTTAACTTGCTTTTAAGAGAACACTATAACAGTCAACCTTNGGTCTCTCCTTTGGAAACCCCTTATGCCATCTCCCCTCTCCCTGCCTCTATGAGGATGCTTCCCCACGCATCCTCCCATTCCCCTACACTGGGGCTTCGAACACCCTCAGGTCCAAGGGCCTCTCCTCCCACTGATGTCCAACAAGGCCATCCTCTGCCACATACACAACTGGAGTCATAGGTCTCTCCAGGTGTATTCTTTGGTTGATGGTCCAGTCCCCAGGAGCTCCAGGGGGTCTGGCCTGTTGACACTGCTGCTCCCTCTGTGAGGCTGAAAACCCTCAGCTCCTTCAGTCCCTTCTCCAACTCCTCCATCAGGGACCCTGCACTCAGTCCAATGGTTGGCTGCCAGCATCCACCTCTGTATTTGTCAGGCTCTGGCAGAGCCTCTCAGGAGACAGCCATATTAGGCTTACGTCAGCAAGCACTTCCCGACATCCACAATAGCATCTGGGCTATCTATCAGCAAGAAGCATGTATGTAAACAGAATTAGAGGATGGGTAGATCAAAAGTAAGACCCAATGTTGTGCTCTAAAAAGAAACTCTCTTCAATGGGGTAGAAACACACAGACAGGAATGGGGATTTACTATGGAGGAAAACGGAAGCAAGAAGGGAGGGTCAGGGAAGTACAGCTGATAAAATTGCCTTTACATCAAAAATTATTCATTGTGTGTTAAGCAGGACCAATTTGTTGTCAGGAAATAACAATTATAGACATAAATGTGCTTAATGCTGGATACACACAAATGTATATTTCAAAAAATTCTCAGATATAAATAGAGAAATRGACTCCAATATCATAATATCTGAGGACTTTGACAGTCTACTTTATCAGGGAAGATTATTTGAACAAAATATAATATATCTTTTTAGGATGACTGAAATAACAAAAACCCATGCATATATGTAAATAAAATTGACAATAAAAAAAGCAAATAGAAAATATTGATTTTATAAAGACATTTTTTATTTTGTTCTTTGTTTTTTGTTTTTGGTTTTTGTTTTTGGTTTTTTGTTTTGTTTTGTTTTGTTTTTGAGACAGGGTTTCTTTGTTTAGCCCTGGCTCTCCTGGAACTCACTCTGTAGACCAGGCTGGCCTCAAACTCAGAAATCCACCTGCCTCTGCCTTCCAAATGCTGGGATTAAAGGTGTGCTCCACCACTGCCCAGCTATACAGAGATTTTTTAAATGAAATCACAAAGACAATATATTTTATATAGACTAATAAGGAAGAAAGAAGGAATTTAATAGGTAAAAGGAAACATTATAGTTGATACAAAGAAATAAAAGGCTCATAGGAGAATCTCATGAGCAATCATGTGCCAATTAAATCTTAGAAAACATGGGTAAGTTCCTGGAATGATGTAATCTGCCGTGTGAGTTACAGGTGAACTGCTGAGACAAATTCCTAATAGAACAACGTAAGGGGGAAAGGATTTCTTTTGGTCATAATTCAGAGGATACAGTTGTTCATGACAAAAAAAAACTTGTTAAAATGCATGCTAGTAGTAGTTGTATATCTGAGGCTCCTCACCCCTCTGCAGACAAGAAAACAGAGACATCCTGGGAAAGAACCTTTCTAGATGATTGCTGTCAGGACTTAGCCCCAGTTAATACAGTTCCTGCATCCTGGCTCCTCCAAATGGTTCCACCTCTCAAAGCAGCACTGTTCTTTGAACATTTCAAATAGCTCACATGGCATGGCCTGAAATTTTCTTTACAATAGATTTTATTTTTTTTTTATCAGTTAACGTTTTTCAGTTCACTGAAGCTACGTATTAAACAGCCCATTTAGTTTTGTCTGAATTTCCAAATGTATGGGTGTAAAGTCTCTCACTGTGTCTCCATACTATCCTGCCCTCRCTGTATCAGCCAGCATTTTGCTCCTTTCCTGGATATAATATTAATTATCTTTGTTTTTCTCACTTCTCAGTTTTTTCTTTGCAAAGATTTGTTATTTCAGATAACTGATTGGGTGTTTGTTTCTGCTTTCCCCTTCAGTACTGTCTACTCTCAGTTTCACGCCACTCTCTGCTTTATGGGGGTGCTGAGATYGTATGATCATTTCATAAGTGCTTTGATAGTGTCTACCTTCATCTATTTTCTATCTTTTTCTTCTTAAATATTAAMTTTTACAAGCATAYATWTCCTCTATGTTTTCACCTTTTTTCCCCCAATAGGGTTTATTCTATATCCTGTTTCCCTAGAGCTACATGGTAAGAGGTCTTTGGTAGAAAGAATTACTGAAAAATCTTCTTGTTGGGGTTACGAGTTATAAAGTGTGCGGCTGGAGAAAAGGCTTCACAAGTAAAGTTATTTTTCATGCACATATGAGGACCTTCCACTCCCAAGTCAGTAATAGGCGGGCATGAAATTCTGGCCTCCAAAGACACAGGCAAGAAATCTCCAAACTAAGTTAGCTAGCTATATTAGTAGTATTGGTGAGATCCGGCTTCATTGAGAGACCTTGCAATAATGCATAAAAGTGGTTCTTAGGAAAACTGCAATCCTCCATAGATATAACTAGAGACCAACCCCCAATGGAGACAATTCTTTATTGAGACTCTCTCCCTGGATCATTCAGTGTTGCGTTGTGTCAAGTTGATAATTAAAGCTAACACTTTTCTTGTTNACCTAAGCTAACGCAGAGCTGTAATCTTAAATTATGGTACTCCTCCCTGCCCCTGACACAGAACAATGCATTTGTACTGTTTCCTGAAAGCAGCAAATACTGAGGTTAAGAGCAATCTTCTAAAATGAATATCTTCCATAATGTTTTTGCACATTGGTTGGTAATGACGTTTGTAATACAGTTTGATATCTGGGTCACTTGGGGTTCAGTTGGAGTCAGTGACTTAATCCCTTGTAAAACTGTTAAAAAAGATTTCTGTAATATATTCCATTCCTTCCTGAGATGCTCTCTGTGATGCTCAATAAGAGAAGACAAAAACCCTTTGTTAGGGACACAGAAACACAGACATACAGAAATATAAACAGATACAATCATATGGCACTCATATAGTCAGACATACTTGAACACACACAGACACAGTCACACAACAGATACACAGGGACAGACTCACACAGATAAAGGCACAAGAACAGTTACAAGACAGCCTTCAGGCAGGTATGGGTTCAGACTCAAACAATAGACAGACAGACAGACAGACAGACAGACAGACAGACAGACAGACAGGACAGAAGACACAGGGAGAATGAAGTAGATAATTCAAGTCTATACTCACTCTTGGCAAAATGATAACCAAGGGAAATGCTTTTATTTCTTTCCTTAATGTGAAACTAATGCCTTACTGGGGATTTGGAGTTAAATCGCTAATGCATTTAATCTACACAGAATACCACAAATGATGTAAAAATGATGTATTTCAAGAAGAAAATTTAAAACCTCAAAGTGAGGTCCTCATGTTCCTCCTTACCCCTCAAATTTCATAAAAGTAGATTTTTTTAGACCATAATCATAGGGTAAGAATTATGCAATATTAAATGCCTAAATATGACAATTTTGGAGGTAATAAAAGAAAAATAGACATACCTAGGAAGAAGTAGAGGCATGATATGATAAGCAATTACCAAAATAAACTTTATCAAAACACTGAAGCTGGAATGATGTCAGTTTGAAATGGAGGGCATCACAAGAGCAACCTGGTTCTTGGTTTCAAATAAGATTGCCAGGCAGCGAAACAGCTAATGAGGTGAGCTTGCACTTGGTATATAAGCCTGACGACCTGAGTACAATCCCCAGAATCCACAAGGTAGAAGAGAAGAACCAACTCTCTCAAGTTACCYGCTGATCTCCATGCACATACCCTAGCAAGCACTCTTGTGATAGATGAATCAAATGTAAAACAATGAAAGCAAACCCACACAACCAGATTGCTCAGGCTTGATTTCTGTTATCTGTCCTCTGCAGGGGGTATGAGTAGGTCACAGGTTAGAAGAGATAAAATTAGGGTACAGGACACAGCCCCAAAGTTCCAGTCTACCAGCAGGGAAAAGAACAGTCAGAAGGRAGGGGCTTAGGCTGAGAGGCCAGGTGGAGACCGGGGAAGAATGAAGAGCTTGAGATCCATGGTGGTCAGTGCAACAGATACTTAGAAGATTGGTCTCAAGTGTGCGCTAGTCACCAGCAGTGAGTCAACGTGCAGAACAGCACGGACCCAGGCATGTAACAGATGTACAAGCAACTGTGAGACAGTCATAAACCAGACACAGTGCCATGAGTTACTGAGTAAGAACACGATCAGTATAACCTGCAGAGGCTTAGGAAAGATGCTTTGAAATGAGGCTGGACCATGAGAAAGAAATAACTCAGGGATGAGATGGTACAAACCAAGACACAGTGAAGACACAATTGAGTGCAGTCAATACTCCACTGCTAGGAGAGTTGGGTTTATGTGGATCTCTGTACCATGTGTTAGGTCAACTACATCTTCATTGGTCGGAGGACTTTATCAAATAAAACTCAAATTCTCACCAAGTAAATGTAAATTAAAAAGTCATCTCCCAGAAACTATAATTCTTCTACCCCAAAAAGAAGCAATATCATCAGATTGGTATTTTTAAGAGATTACTTTGGGTGTAGTATTTTAGGAGGATGCTTATGAGAAAGGTGAAGGGAGAAAAGGAAATCAATAGGAAGAAGTTATCTGAGGTTCTTGCCCCTTTTCTGTGTGTGTGTGTGTGTGTGTGTGTGTGTGNAGAGACCTTGCAATAATGCATAAAAGTGGTTCTTAGGAAAACTGCAATCCTCCATAGATATAACTAGAGACCAACCCCCAATGGAGACAATTCTTKATTGAGACTCTCTCCCTGGATCATTCAGTGTTGCGTTGTGTCAAGTTGATAATTAAAGCTAACACTTTTCTTGTTTGTTGTTTAATATGATGGACGCTTTGAGAGATCCCATTGCTTACCACAGAGAAAGACTAGTTTAAAGATGAGGAGGCCGATTACTCGGATAKAGCTACTGCTGCAACTAARGGAGCGGGAAAATCTCAGAGCTTAAGTCACTTCTGCAAAGGTTATGGATGCAGACCCCATCAAGAAATGACTCTCAGACTCACAAGAAGTACAGCTTGAGTGTCCCTCCAAGGTTCAACAAAGTCTCCAACCCAAGCACCACCCTTCCAAGAGGAAGCAGGAAGAAGGACAATACTAAAAAGTGATCACACTTCCCATCTTATGTTTGTCCACCCTACGTGCACAGAGACACCTCTTCTCCTCAGGAGACACGAGCTACACTCAGAAGACATCCAGGTGAGTGATGTGACTCTTGCTGAAATATTAGGTCTTTGCTGTGTAGGCATGGACAGATTGGATTTTAGAGTTAAGAGCTATGCCTTGGGCTGTGCTACCACTACTGCTTACTGTGCTCTCTATGACTGTAAAAGGAGTGGTTTATAAAGAAAATATGCTAATTTTGGCTCATACATCTGAAGGCTGCAGAGTCCAGGATCTARCAGCCACACTGGTAAGAGTCAGTCTTGTGTTGTTTTACTTCATACTAGAAAAAGGGCATGACAAACTAGCCCATGTGGGAGAAAAAGTATGAGAAGCCTCACTTTGTGCAAACCTATCTTCTTGGGGCTTATCCAGATCTTAGAAAGGATGCTTCATTCCTGCCTGAATGAACAGTGTCCCTGGAAGAAGGCCTGAGTCCCTCCTGAAGACCTAATCACCTATTAAGGCCCCACCACTTCTCAATAATACTACATTAGCAATCAATTTCTATGTTAGTTCTGAGGGAGAAATTCATACTTAAACCACAGCACACAGAAAGGTGGGTGTGGACTTGGGCCCATGTATTAGAAAAGGTGTAAGTGTTGGGCTTGGATCAGTTCAGTTAGTGAAATGTGTGGCTGGCATGCATGAGTCCCTGGGTTTGATCTTCAGCACTGCAGAAGGTGGGTGCAGTGCTGCATGTTTGTCATCTCAGATTTCAGGAAGTAAAGGCCGAAAGATCACAAGTTCAAGGCCATCATCAGTTAGAGAATTGAGGCCAGCCTGGGTTAGAGATCATGCTTTTAAAAAACAAAGGAAGAAAGGAAGGAAAGAAAAGAGGAGATAGAGGAGAGAGAGAGAGAGAGAGAGAGAGACAGAGAGAGAGAGAGACAGAGAGACAGAGAGACAGAGACAGAGACAGAGAGAGGGAGAGGGAGAGGGAGAGGGAGAGGATGAGGATGAGAGAATGAGAGAATTATGCTATTGTGAATGTACCATGCAGATAGACTTGTTTCATTATGATATCTAGTCAAAGTGCAGGAGTGGAAGATGTCTCTAATACATTGACATCACTTCCTCAGAGCCACCCTTCTTTCCTTCTGGGGTTGTACACTGTGGCTGCACCTGTGTGTCTGCAGTTCTGCTATCTTTACTGAGATCTTATTTAATACAGTGATTCCCTATACCCAGAACTGAAATGACGCTTTTGTTTTTTTGTTTTTTCCTAATGAGAACAAAGCATTAGGAGCCAGAGGCATTTAGAATTATGGAGGACAAGACAAGCGCTCAGTTTCCTTGATAGGACAGTTGATCATTAGATCTCATCACTTCAGGAGCAGTTGGCCGTGGTCGGTGGTGGTAATGTTTCAATGCTGTGATGACGACTGCACTCCATCATCGCTCTGCTGAGAGTGCTGTTTAAATCATCCAGAACATTAGGCAGAAATTCATCTCAAAGACCTGACRGAAATATCTAATTCTCTGATTAATACTAGAATGAGGCAATTTCAGGGGTTTGATGGACACTAGCTAGAGAGGCACAGAAGTCACCCTCTTAATCTTCTAGAAGGCTCCAAAACAGCCAGAAGGGAACTCAAATCCTACTAGCCCAAAAAGCAAGAGTTCCAATCAATGACTTCTTGCCCCAAGGACCAACTTTCCCTAACTTCAGGGCAGCTGGATAGACTAAGAAACACTCTGGGATGGACTGGTGTCTTAGATCTTAAGTATTAGCTGGCCAAAAGGAAGGGGGATGGCATGTCTGATGCCGCCACTGTATGTGTCTGCAGCAGAGAGTTGGGCCTAGCTATTTCCCAGCAGGACTGTCCATCAGACTCTACTCCATGGTAACTGTCTCCAGAGGCAGGAATGTCTTTTCTCATTTACCACACCTACTCCCTCTATACACATCAAAGAGGATGCAACTCCTAAAGTGCAGTGTAGCTGTGTAATAGGGGATGGGCAATGGGCTGTGAAACTCATTAGAGGAAAGGGTGAGAGAAGGCTGGGAAAAGGCAGACTCCAGAGACACAGTCTRATCTTTTATGTATTGCTTTCAGCAAGATAGGTTTCGTTGATAGGGCAACTAAACCCAGGCAGGTCCTTGGGAAGAGCAGCAGGTGCTCTTACCCACCTGTCAGTTGCCCAGTACTCTCCTTAGAGGCCTTAGAAGGCATGTGGCTTTAGCAGCTGAAACAGACCAGGTTTAAGGTAAACCCCCAATAGTTCTGGTCTCCAGATGAGTTTGTGACAGCAGGACTAAGGCACAAGTCATTAGAGTCACAGCAAGARGCCATATCCCAAAGCTTTTTCTCAGTTGGCATCACCAAGGAAGACCCTAGTTTAGCAGAATACCACATTTCAAGCACAGCTTTCACTTTCTTTCACAAATGAAATAAAGACTCATTAAAGAGTTAAGTATATAACCAATTAGGTAAATCTAAATTATGCAAAATTGAATTATGTGAACTAGGGCATTGCCTCARGTGGTAAAGTACCTGATGGATAAGATAAGGGTCTGAGTTCRTAGCTCCAGAACCCACATTACGCCAGGTGGGACAGCACACATCTGTAATCCTGGAAATGGGGAGGCTGAGAAGGACAATTGAGCTCATTGGCCAGCCAGTACAGATAACAGGCAAGCTCTAGTTTCARAAAGAAACTTTGTCCCAAAATTTATGGTGGTCAGTGACAGAGGAAGATGCCTAGCAGAGACCATTGGCCTCTGCATATATGCATACAGACATGCACATACATATATACATGGACTAATAATACACTACACATACCAATCATTTCAATACTTAAAATGAAATTCCATTTATGTTCTCAGAGGTATTAGAACATTATAAGGAAAAAAACCTGTACATTTACACAAATGAGAAATATCAAGGCACACTATTGTGATGAAAATAGTTTRCATGCCTCATGCCAAGAAGCAGTCCACATGGAGGAATATGCTCCTTGGACAGAGGGAACAGAACTTTGCTTTTACTGCTGAAAATTGGAAAGGCCCCTCTGTTGTGGATTGATGGCTGTACTTTCCACATRGGCWCAGAGACTTCAAGTACCTGATTGTTCACTTCTTTTGGTAAGAGAACTATAATCTCTGTTCCCATGAATGTTCCAGAGGAAAGAGTATGGTTTTATTTAACAGATGGGATGACAAACTGTCCCTGATAGGACATAGCCTGAGGTAAGGGGAGTGGGTTTATAGTCAGCAGGATGAGGGTGTAGGACCTGCAAGCTGAGTCTTAAAGCTCAGGTCATTTACCAGCAGAACAGAGTCTACTTTCTCTGTATTCTGAGAACTACTCAAGAGAAAAATCTAATGACACACTCAGCGTCTAATATCTAGCTAGCTTCTCTCTCTTATCCATCAAGTCTAACCTCAAAAGAAACATGAATGCACCTAAGAGAAACCAATCAGTCTCCATTAGGAAGAAGATAATGAAGCTATAGAGCAATGTGGCTAAGCATACAGTCCATAAGTATTAACAGAAATATCTAGGAAAAGTCAGAGGAATTAAGCCATTCTGTCCCTCTTCAAATGTGTGTGTGTGTGTGTGTGTGTGTGTGTGTGTGTGTGTGTGTGTGTGTGTGTGTGTGTGTACTATGCCAATGGGATATACCTTCTTCTTTAAAGCACGGCAGTTCAACTTTGTGATTTTTAAATTTTCTAAAAAGTATGTATTTTCTGTGTATGTGTTTCATGTGCATGTATGTATGTGCAATATATTGTGTGTATGAAGGCTAGAAGAGAGTGGTAGATCCCTTGGAAGTAGAGTTGTAGACAGTTGTGAGCCATTATGTGGGTGCTGAGAACTGGACCCAGGTCCTCTGGAAAAACAGTCAATGCTTTTAACCCTCTTAACTATATATCCAGGCCCTAACTTTGTAAGTTTTAAATAGTAAGAGGACAGAATTCTAAAATAAGGGTGAAACATGTAGTTCTATGTATTTGTTTACTTGCTTGGTCATCATGATTTGCTGGTTTATTTATATGTTTCGTTTTTTTGCCTTCAACCAAAGGTTTCAAAACAAAAAAAATACTGATCTACTATTTCATACATGTAATAGTGAAGATATTCACTATATCTATGCACTGTCCTTCTCTAGTTGAGTTTTTATTTTATTCTGCCAGCAATCTATTGGAAATTAACTTATATTTCTACTACAGAAATAAGCATTTTGGAAGCATGGGTAAACCACCTCTGAAAAGTATTTTTAACCCACAGAAACATGTGTCAGTATCTGAAAGTTTATTTTCAATTATGAAGGATCAGTGTGGTATGCACTGAATTTCAATACAACTTTCAGAGTGATGGAGTCATAAACATCAACTTTATTAAATTCATCATTTCTCCTTTATTTGCTTTTGGCAACTGAAGATCCCCAATACCCAGAAATAGCTCAGGAGAAAGTGAGATTCAAAAATAATGTCAGTGGAAATCTCTACTTCTGGTTTCTTCTATTGCAAATATATACTGAGTTTCGATAGTGAACCCAGAACTTCCAATCCAGTGAAGTAAAAGTGATGATTCATCAAGATTTAAATTTGTGTCACTTTATTTAGAATTTAAATCATATCTAAGCTGCTCACTGTACTATATTTCTTAAACATAAGTATAGTTTTAAACCGTGCTGACATATTGACATACAATTAGAGGCCTGTATCTGCTTACAAAACCAATTAATTTCTAGCACCAATCATGCAGATCAGTAATATGAGCAGGCAAAGAGTCTGTACTTTAGGAATTCTTAGATTGTTAAGCAATACATTTCTTTCTTCTGGCATGGTAATGGCAAATTTTGTATTGCCAAAGCAAAATCTGTCCTGGACAATATTAATGAGGAAAAAATGTACAGTAGGCATCTTCTCCTATATATAGTTTTTAAATGAGCTGGGAAAAGGCTTAGTCAGTAAAGGCACTGGCTGACAAACGCAGTAATCCAAGTTTGGTCCCCAACACCACAYRGTGGAAGGAGAGAACTGATTCTAGCACATTGTCCTCTGACCTCAATATATTTGCCAAAGTCTGTAGCCCTCTAGTCAACTCTGAACAGAGAAAGTTTGAGTAGGGGCTCAGAGAAATGCTCAGTGGTTAGGAGCAGTCATTGCTCTTGCAGAGGGCCTGGGTTCAGTTCTCAGCACCCACATGGCGGCTTACAACTATTTACAACTCCAGTTCCAAGGGATCTGACAATCTCTTCTGGCTTCTGTGGGCTCCTATACCCACAGAGTGCATATAAACTCACTGAGTTTACACAGAATTACACATACACAGAAATTAAAAAACAAACAAAAACCAAAAAGGCTTTAAATACCATGGCATGGGGTAAAACAAATGTCAAAGTTACTGACTCTTACAGCTGCTAGAGTACAGATTAGATTACCCTGACAGGGAGTCTCTGCTGCAAGATGTGGGCAGGAGAAGKGGGTGGCTATCAGTCAGAGATAAAACCTGACTTTCTAGATTGTGGAGGAAGTCTCTATTTTGTGACCTCTGAGACTTCTTGTATGTCTAAAATTGTGATCATTAGTATTCAGTACCAAGGAATTATATAAACTGGAAAGAAATAGCATTTATCAATGTGTATGTTCATGCAAACATGTTTAGGTGACAGTGTCCATGCATGTAGAGGYCACAGTTAGTTATCTTGTGTGTTCTACAATCCTCTTCCTCTTTAGTTTTTGAGACAGGATCTTTGACTAAACCAGAACTCTCAAGTTGATTAGACTGGCTGGCTACTGAGACCCAGAGATTGTCTTGTCTACACTTTCCTCACACTAGGGTTACAGCTACTATACAGAGATGCAATGCCTACTAGCTCTTTAATGTGGTTGCTGGGGATTTGAAGCCAGGCACCACTGCGTGTGCAGCAATGCTTTAGCCACTAAGTCATCTTCCCAGACTCAATATTTTGGTATTTTAAACATGTATTTGTCCTTAAACAGCTCTCTTCTAGAACCATGGCTGGCGATTAAATGCTATGAGTACTATAGTTTGGTGAAGGCTATTGATTTTGCTTCAAATTACATATGATGGTTAGTTTTGTTAACTTAAATTAACCTAATTGCCTGAAAAAGAGTCTCAGTAAGATTCTGTAGGTAATGGGATAGGTCTGTAGAAAACTGTCTTAATTTAACTGATGTGAAAAGACCCAGTCCACTATGAGTGGTATCACACCCTAGGCATTGAGGGGCCCCTGAACTATGTAAGACTGGAGAGATCAAGCTAAGCACAAGCACGTGAACACACATGCATCTAGCCTGTCTCTGCTCATAACTGTGGCTATGACCCAAGACCTCAAAMTCTTGCTGCCTTCACTTTCTTGTAGGACAGAAATCTGAATTTGTGAGCTAAACTAAACCCTTTCTCTCCTTAAGCTGTTTACTTATCAGAAYGCTTTATCACAGCAACAGAAATGAAATTATTTCAAAATCAGTTGTTTCCTACAAATAGAATTGATTGATTATTTGGGGCTTCTTCCATTTATTTTACATGAGAATATGACCTTGATGCTAATATTTGCAGTTATATTATATGCCTATAAATACTGTACTATTATACATTGTACATAGATGATAAACTAAACACACAAACAGAGMTGGCATGAAACTATCCACCATGGAGAATACAAGGTTCAATTCTAAGTCCTAGTGATATTGTTAGGGTCAGATGTCTGTGTAAACCAATTCATTATCCTAGTCACGCAGCAGTGGGGTCTCTCAAAACTACAAACATCGTTGCTTCATTCATAATAGCAATAATGTAACACTGAAGGAAGTTTCCTTGTGTTTCAGATGTTAACAACTGGGTAATCATAGGCATGTCAGGGCTTTACTTTCCTCAGATACCAAAAAGATGCTCATGTATTACATCAGACTGTTGGGCCTGCCTCTCAGAATACAAGTCAGGGGTCTCAGGTGGGAATTTCTAAGTCTCCCTTGCTACTGATGCTAGTGAACATTCCCAGCNTAGGAGTCAGTTTTTGACAGATACTTATGCCAGTCTCTAAACAAATCAGCCTTTACATCAAACCTCTCAAGGTTGATAGTATCTTCTTCACACAGAAAGACATAAGTTCAAATGTTTGTTCCTTTGAGAAGATAAAGATGAGCTCAGTTCCTCACAAATAACAGATGGAGCTGATATGCTTATGAAAACAAAGGATTTGTGTGCCACAGAGAAGTCTGGGCTGGGGTCAGCCATGGGGATCATTACAGCTCTTATACACGAAGAGTAGTTGTAACTGCAGTGTGTGGTGGTACCATGGGGCCGGAAGAGAAGAGAATTAAGACAATGGATGAAATCCATAGTGAGCATCTGGGTGGAAGTAAGGAAAGAAATAGYAAGAAACAACTGAGTAATGAAAATACATCCTGAGGTTGAAGCTCCTCAGATGAAATCAAAGGAAGTAAGTATTCTACCTCCCAAGCTTGAGTACAGGCTTCATTGTGTAAGACTCTGAAAACACTCCTTTTTTYCATTTGTTTAGCATCTGTTCATTCATCCTGAGTCTCTGCTTCCTCTGCAGAACCATGGCAACAACTCCTGATGCTGCTTTTGAGGTCCTCATGAATGGATTGACCAGCTGGGATCTCCCTAAAGAACCCATTCCCAGTGAACTTCTCCTTACTGGCGAGGCTGCCTTCCCAGTGATGGTGAATGAYAAGGGCCAGGTGCTCATTGCTGCCTCTTTCTATGGCCAAGGACGCCTGGTGGTCGTATCCCACGAGAGCTACCTGCTGCATGCYGGCTTGGTTCCATTTCTCCTCAATGTGGTGAGCTGGCTCTGCCCCTGCCCAGGGGCTCCCATCGCAGTGCATTCTTCCTTAGCATCATTAGTTRACATCCTAGGTRACTCTGGGATAAACGCATTGGTTCAGCCTGAGCCTAGAGAGGCTCTGGGAGTTTATTGCATTGATGCYTACAACGACACCTTGACTGAGAAGCTGRTACAGTTCCTGAAGAATGGAGGAGGCTTGCTAATTGGAGGCCAGGCTTTGAATTGGGCTGTTCACCATGGCCATGATAAAGTGCTGTCCATTTTTCCTGGAAACCAGGTGACAAGTTTGGCTGGAGTGTATTTCACAGATGTCTGTGGGAATAGAGACTTGTTCAAGGTGTCTAAGGAGATACCCAATCTCAGACTCTATGTCCAGTAAGTGATGCTTTCCTCATGGGACTCTCATTCTTGTTAAATAACAGCCCAATTACCCTATTTTAAAAGGAGATTTCAGCCTAACAGTGGATAAATTGGTTATCACAGAGTGAAATAATTATAGCTACTAATGCAATTATCACATATGGTAGTTTTCTTGGTTAATGTTTTATTGCATGAAGAGAAACTATGACCACAGGCACTCTTATAAAGGAAAACATTTAACTGGGGGCTGGTTAACATATTCAGAGRTTTAATCCATTATKGACACMATGGATATGGTAGCACACAGGCAGACATGATGCTGGAGAACAAGYTGAGAGTTTGACATCTAGACTGATGTACAGCAAGAAGGAAAAGACTCTGGACTTGGCTTGAGTTTCTGAAACCTCAAAGGCCACCCCTCTGACACACTTCCTTCAACAAGGAGTGTCATTCCATATCTGAGTCTATTGGGGTCATATTTATACAGACTACCATAGTAGTTAAGCAACAATATCTTATGTTCTCTAGTATAGACTGGTTCTTAACTACCTTGAGGTCAGGGTATTTTGTTGTATTTACATTGAATAGCCTCATCCTAAGTAATTAGAGAGGAGTGGTYCAACTTGAAAGGTAAGTTATAAAAAGGTCAACAAAATATACARAACACAAATTGTGTTTGTTTATGTCTGGGGAGATGGCTCAAAAGAAMCAGTGCTTGCCAGGCAAGTGAGAGGACCACAATTAAATCCCAAGCAGCCCCATAAATGCTGTGTTGGCATGGAGGTCATCCAATAATCCCAATATGTAGGTGGTAGAGATAAGGGATCCCTGGAGGAAGTTTTCTATTGGGCTACGTGAACAGGTAAGCTCTGGTTTCAGCTGAGAGATCCAGCCTTAATAGATAAGATGGAGAGTCATCAAGGAAGACTTCTAAACATCAGTTTCAGTCACCATGTTTGTACATGACACTCTTAAATCTATGTCTACACACGAGTACACACACACTAGTAAACAGGCATATATACACATGCCCCCTCACATAGAGAGATTTTAAAAAGGAATTTTGTCTATTTTGNAATAAATAAAATAAATGTAAAATAAAAACCAAAGATTTGAGATAAAGGTTCCCTTTTCTTTCCATTATATTCTAACTGAGAGCTATGGCCACTCCGGCATCCTACAGTACTTACGTCATAGCTTGATAAATGGACTCAACCCCATAACGCATGGCAAATTCATCCACTATTTCTTGAGAAGCATCATCAAAGAAAACCTTCCAGGCTTCATCACCTTTGACTTCTGGTATTTTCACACTGCCATTAGACTTCACTTCCGTCAGGTAATGGAACAAGTTCTGAAAGCAAACAGATCGCAGTTGCTCAGAGGCTTCTCAGGACAGGATAGGAATATTTAACTATGCTTTTCTATAGAATATCTGTGTATTACCATCATGTCTATATCGTATATTGACAGCCTCTGGATGAGACAGGAATATCTCAGATTGCATTAAACTGAATTTATTATGGGAAATCTGCCTTTGATTTTGTTTGGGAATCTGCAGAATCAATAATTCATTTGTTTGTACATACCCAGCCAGCCATTTCCAGGAAGCAGCAAGGTAGAAACCTTTGTAGCAAGCATCTTTACCTACTGAGCTAGATCTCCAGCCCTAGAAAGTATAGCATCAAGCACACATCTTCTCTGCTAGGGTTCTAAGACCAGAGATCCTAGCCAAACCTGTGCTAAGAATTGCTTTTTATTCATTGGAAAACAGAATGCTGTTTATTGACATAATGCCTCAGTTCATCAGTCATAAAATTAATCATAAATCCTATAACAACTTACTGTGTAAACAACTGACACATCCTTCCTCATTCTTTGTTTGGTAACATGGTGTGCAAATCTTTACACGTGTCAAGTGTTTAGAGGTATGGATTTTTATAAACGTATGTAGAAAAATTATTGTGTAAAAGAGCAATGGTGGTATTGTGTYGGTTAGCTTGTTGTCACCATGACACAATGTAGAATCTCCTGGGAAGAGAGATGTAGGGAGGGATTGTACAGGTCATACTGCTGTCTGGGTACATCTGTGGGGGATTGTCTTAACTGGCTGCCTYGAGGAGGGAAGAGCCACTTGGATGCCAGCAGCGTCACTCCACAGGCTGGACCCTTGGCTGAATGCAAGGGAGAGAGCACACTAAGCAGAAGCAGAAATTCCTTTGTTCCCTCTCTCCTCTTGGCAGTGGATGTGAGCTGCTGTGTCAAGTTCCCACCTCCTTGACTTCCTGG
>BDUI01003420.1:14940-43124 GCA_002335545.1 Apodemus speciosus
ACCAATACAAGACATATATACATACAAATATACATGCACACACGATTTAATACATAGTTCACACTAACTGCACATTTAACTTGTTATAGTTCTTACAAATCCCTAGCTTTGGAGTTCTATTTGAGATTTAGGACTTGGAAGGTAATACTTTATATCCAGATGATTTCAACATCTGATTAGTCATTAAAAAAATAAGAATATTTCAAAACCTCCATTGTCTTCCAACATCTGCATTTTTGCAAGTGTATTATGCACGAATGCAATTAATTCTTAACAGAAACATGTAACTTCAATTGTTCGAGAAATCTTGCTTGTTTCATATATTCTGATTGTACTATTACCAAATATTTGGATCTATTAGAGTTGATAAACACTCTCTTTATGACTGAAAGGCAGAAGAAAGTATCATGTATACAGAGAAAGTAAAGAATCAGGCCTACCTAAATTTTATTAATTTTGCTTYTTGACATTCTAAGAATTGCCTTTGTTCTATTCAATGCTAATTTTTATTGTACCGAGCTCTCAAAATTAGGCATCTCAGAATGAGTGTTTTATGCCTTTCTTCTTTTGACATTTTTGGAAAAAATGAAGATTGGAAATTAATTTCTACTTCTTTCTTTTCTATTCTTTTTCGCCCGTACTTTCTACCACATCCCCCAAGTAAGACCAAATATTGACTGACAGCTTGGAATTGCTAACCGACTCATCCCCAATCATATGTGTTCAATATGTTGGCTTTTTTAAAAAGTGGGATCCCAAATCTCTCATCTAATATCATTGCACAATAGACAGATTTTTAACCAGAGCAAATTCAAGTGCGGGCTTCAGACCAGTCAAGCCCAGGAGACAAGCAGGAGGCCTGTGCTTCCCCAGCCATTCTGTCTGCATTAGCCACTCTTGCTCTGGCTCCATCGACCTGTCAGAGCCATCAGAGTGATTGACTGCCCCGGCAGATGTGCTGCTATAACAGGTAACTTGATCATCCAGACCCATCTGTCTCTAAGTCCTCTTCAATTCACACTTTGAAAAATATTAGAGGTTGGGAGGGGTGGAATTCTTTGTTGTGATTTTTTTAAAAGTAGGCAATCTGTATTTCACAAAGAGGTTATCCTCCAGTAACTGAATGGGAATACAGTGCTTTTGCGTTCTTTAGTGAGATGAGCTGCTTCCAGGATATATTACTATCAACATTTTAAATTGGCAAACAAGATCTGGGAGTTTTGAAAACCTGGTTTCCAAAACACAATCTAAAGTTAAGGAGCAAATTTTAAAGAACAACCGTGATAATAATAGAGTGATGTTTCAAAGATAAGTTTCCCATTTGAGTAGGACAGATGGGCTGGTTGTGTGTAGACAGGAAGAGAATCTCAAGCAACAAGAGCAGTCCAGTATCTTCTCTTTAGTACCCATAGCCTGGCAAATGTTGTGACATCATTAAGTTGAATTGACGATTTCAGATGGGTCTGAAAAGAGAATGGGCAAGCCAAGTCAAGTGTCACTCTAATATACAGGAAATTAATGATCCAGTGTCACAATTTCTGATAATTACTTCTTACCACAATATTTTGCTGTGCTTGTGTGCAGAACATTTCATTGTAAAAGTCAACACCCGGAGTGCAGCATTGGACAAGGCCTCTTCACAGCTTCTATTAAGGGAGAATATAGTCTTGAGGAGATCAATCACTAACAAGTTTCTATTTCTCAGTAAAGTCTATTGCTGTCTAACCATCAAGGGATGAACACAGGCTGAGAATGACATCAGTCAATAGTTAAGGAAAAGTACCATATCAAAGTCATGGAACAAGGAAGACTGGAAGACCGCTGACAAGCAAGCMCGTGAATTGATTTTTCAAATAAAAGAAATAAATATGTCAACTGTGATGATAATSTTATTTTCAAAATCTAAAGACACAAATGAAGATAGAGATACAGAGTTCTTTATTTTTCAGTGCTTTGTCAGCTGTTTCACAAGCTATCTATGCTCAGACAATTCTTTGTTTGCTCGTTTGTTTATTTATTTATTTATTTATTTATTTATTTATTTTGGAGTTGGGGTATATCAGGACTCACTATTTTCCCAATTTCAAAATAAGTTTGTAATAAATAAATTCCCCAAAGTTCTTTTTCTTAGCCAAGTTATTTAAATGAGTTCTGTTCATAATTTGTCATTTTATTTCCTGGCCAAATTCCATGATTTGTTTTATGAACATGAACAATATTTAGTCTTCAGAAGTGTGGAAGAGATAGAATTTTCAATTTTAAATTATCAGTGGCTATTTTTCCTCTTTTTCTGTGACCTCAGGGAGGTTCCACTTTGCCCTTGATCACCCTTGAAAGGTGGAGCGTGTAGCCAATTTTTGTTTGGAATAAAGCTGTTGAATGTGCTGAAGACATTTATTATTAATTGTGGCTGCTTCATTTGGTTTAACAAGATAAACACTTTTATTGTGTTTACTTTAACAAKATAAACACTTTTATTGTGTGTATTTACTCCACTGCCTAACCAAAGGGGAAAGTTACATATTTAAAATGTGAATCTACCCAAAATTTAGTAGGAGTTGAAAACATGCTGGCACACTCGAAGGGACAACTGAGTCCTGATAGAAATTATTTTGAAAGATGGCTGAGATGGCAAATGTTGACAATCACAACCTGGTGTGGGGAGTGTTGAGACAGGAGGATAACAGGTCAAAGCCAGTCTGGGCAATATAACATGATATCTTGCCTTAAAAATCTTATTTCTAGCAGAATTTATCATTTTAGATTAAAAAGTTAAAGGGGAAATGCTCAGCGTTCAGCAGTGTTTGCCTTGCAGATTGTACAATTGCCTTTTTAACTGAAATGATTTTTTCCTAGCCATGCAGACTGCAGGTTTCCCAAGCCACGGAATGAGACATGCAAGTGTTCCCGATAAGGAATGAGGTTCTTTTTTAAAACTCTCAAATATTCATCTTCCACATCATGTAGCTCACATTCTTAAAAAATGACTGAAGACTTTTCTTGCTTCCATGTGGTTCCTGCTTTCTAAATTCTGTTGCTTGTTTTCTCCTTGGAGTTCTAAATGTTGCTTTAACATCTTTAGGTGTGATATAGATAGATTTAGAGTGATGCAGTTAGCAAGTCTCTAGCTGTAGTTTTAAAATACATTTGAAAGCCTTGTTTTGGAGGAAAACAGGCACTCTCTGAGGAAAGTTACACTTTATTTTGGAAGCATCTCTTGCAACTTTTCTTCCCAAAGGTGTTGAATTTACTATGATTATTAACACATGTAATTAATTCTATTTAAGCTTTTCCCTGTACAGTATGTCAATAGTAGTGTATCCTTTGAACAGCATAATTACTAAAAATTTTTTAAAGAGATATTTATATCTATTTACTGAATCAAACACACTTGAGTGCTTGAGACACTGTCTTTTTACATAACACTTATACCATACAATGTAATGAGCTTGGCACAGTTTGCCTCTATGTTCTATTTGTAACTATGGACCTGCATTCATCTCAACCCTACTCTGATGATTTTTCCCTCCAAATAATTATAACAGAAGAAAGAAATCAGCATACATACGATTTTAGTAATTTATAACAGGAAAAGTGGTTTCTACTTATTTGAAGTTGAAGTCGTGTATTCAATTATTGCTAGCAAGCACTCCACCTACTGGCTCATATGCTACCAAGCAAGTAATCCGTGATGCAAGGCAAGCCCCCAGTAGCAAAAGATACTTTTCAACTCAGTGGTATGAATAGAACTGCAGCTTCCTGATTCTCAGCCAGGGCCAGTGGCGAGTTGCCTTGCTGTTTGTCAGGGTTACCAGAGTTCTTAATATTTGCACTGTCCGACTGACAAGTAAACTGTGAAGGAGATCTTCAAGGGATGGTTCACTGGGAGATGGATTTTTGTAATCATAACCACGGGGGAAACTACCCAACAGAGAGTAACACTGATATTTCTTTTCTTGACTCAGAGTCTATGTCACCCAGGCTGGCTTAGAATTTAAGATCCTCCCGCCTCAGCATCTCTAATACAAAAATCATAGGCATGTATCAACATGTCCAGCTTCAAAATACTTTCTTTATAATTATCTAGATAAAATGCACATGCATACAACTATAGAGACAAAAGAGCCTTTGTATAAAATTGTTTTTAAATGAAATATTTAGTTTCACAATGGGTGAGAATTATAGACTTTGCATAGCAGTGTTTCTCTTCCCCCAACATGCCATTTTGAATGATAAAGCATTGCTGTAGCAATGGAAGAAAAAAATAAAGCTGGAAATTGTCTTTAACCATTGACCCCTGGCCTCATGAACTTTTTAACTGCACCATCTTCATAACGACTAATTATATGACAGACAAAGAAAAAATTTCATAATAATGAAATCAAGAGACATTGAATCAGTTTTGTCCCAAAATGTCAACATAAGTTATAAATCATCACCCTCTGCCCAACCCCCCACCAATGTCCATCTTGACATCTCTTTGGAAGGGCAATTTGCTGTATAATTATTGCCTCTGTACACATATTATGTTATGTTTGAATGTAGCAATAAACATTATAGTAATTAATGTGAAATAATACAAGAGCAAATCAAGGCTCGTAGGCTAGATATAAAGGTAAAGGACTGGCTATATTGAATAGAGCCCTGACAGGATATGAGCTGGAGATGATCTTCCCAATTCTGTTTCAGGGTGTTATATCGAGTAGAGCTGTAAAAAAATGCTGAAAGGGGAGTGTTTCACTCTAGGAAATGTTTCTTGGAGTCAATCGTATTTTACCATCAGCTTCCCATCTTCTCCAGGATGAAGGAAGAAGTATCATATGCTACTAATAGCAAAGGAAGGTCTCTTGACTCCTAAAAGTCTTGAAGTTTGTATTTAAACTGGAACACAATATGGCATGAAGGAATAAAACCTTTCTTGCACTAATGAATTCATACGCACTGATACTGGAAGCATTTTGTGACTGCTTTGGTAACAGCTCAATAGAACTGTACCCCAGCTGCATGGATGTCTCTTTTGGCTTTGCAAGGAAAGTTTTCACAGTTAGTGGGGGGGGGGGGAGTCGGGAATCAGTTGCATTAAGCATTTACCCTGCAAAACAGAGACTGAAGAATCTTAACACATGACGACACAACAGAATTTACCTGACCCTTCCAAGCTAAGGAAAACAAGACAGAAGGTCCTCTAGAGAGGCGGTATCATATATATGTTCGGAGCCTGTGCTACCCATATGCTCAATAGGACTGTTGTATCTCAAAGTTATAATAATTTGCAACGAGGTGCCAGAACCAATTATTAAATATCATATGATCCAACAGAGATGAAATAAAAATATACAGGGTCGATTTTACTGGCTTTGACTATTATAAGGCATTTTAAGTTCTCTGAATTTACAGTTTAACTTGAGGGTTGTATTAACGACATCCTTATGCTAGGAGTTTGTTCCCAGCTGAATATCATAAGCTAAATGCAGATGGCATATTTTTCCAAGGACAAAAGGAGTTTTGGCCTTATCCTTTTTTTTTAATTTGTATATCAACTCAGGAAAAGGAGACAGGCTATTATGTTATTCTCTACTAACATAAACCTTTATTCAAAAGCGCAAATGACAGCCAAAAGTACAATTTAAGTGAGAAAAAGGTAGTGTGTGATGATACCACACAGAAAGATACAGTCTCGGCCAAATTGCTGCCTATAGTGTAGAAAAAAGAGACACAGGCTTCCCTGTCAACAATCGTTTATTTACCGTGATTTCCTTAAATATGGATGTGTGGATGTTACAAATGCAGGTTCTGGTGTCAAGCTAAGGTCAGAGTCTTCCCCATGTTTGTTGTGACTCCTCCCTCACTTAAATTCAGGAGCTGTGGAATGATGGTTTCTTTCCAGCAAAGCAGGGCATTTGGAAGACGATTCTTTCTGCTATTAGTATTTCAAAACTTGTCAAGTCCCAAGATAGTTCCACCTTGGCTAGATGTTGCTGGAATGAAACAATCTCTTTGAAGAGATTTTCCCTTAAATCAAAGTCCAAGGTAAGCTCTCTAGCCATCCAGAGAGTGCACTATCCGCTGAGTTCTTAACATGATCACTTTGTAGATCACAACTCATCTTCCTTGGTGCCCAAGAATATAGTAACTGCAGTGGGTTGTTATCTATATATGTTTATAGCGTGTACCAGTTGATACATGAAAAACAAGGGGAGAATCATGTAAAGCAATCCCCTCCTTKGCTGAATGTTTAATGCAGGCTCCTAGAAAGAAAGACACGAACATTCTATCTTTCCAATGCCAGTCTTCTGTGTCCACTCCCCATCTTCTTCTCTTGGGAGAAGGGAGCGTCGATCTCTGTCAGGGAATGTACCCACTTACTTCCGAGCCTTTCACTCTCTCATCTCAGCTTCCTTCCTGTCTCCGAAAGTGAAATTTATTTTGGCCACCTCTGAGCAGGCTTGTGTGTATATATTTTCTGAGAAATTAGATTTTCCATATGGATTTTTAAATCGCTTTTTAGATCAAGTTCAAAAATATGTAAACTGTTTTGTTGTCAGGCCAGGCAGGAGCAGAGTATATTGCTCAGTGAAGARCATCAAATACTATAAGTGATCTTTAAATGAGATAACTAGTGGGTAAGTCAATTAAAATGGCCAATAATGGGAAACAAATGCCCATCCACAAGCAATTGTAAGACATTTAACCCAAGGAAGAAAGTTACATTATATTTTTTTTTATTAAATTGAGGCTAGATTCACACTTATTGTGGTTTGAAATGTGAACCAATATTTTCTATCTTTGGTTTCCTTGCTTTAAGATCTCTTAATGTGTGTAAGATGTACTTCATAATATCATATGACTGTTTTAAGTTTTTAAGTTACTGTCTCCAAAGTTGTAATTTAATTTAAATTGACAAATATCCATTAAACTACTTTGCTCTCTCATAAAACAGTATCTAACCTGCGATTAATGTAACAAGAGCCTGGTTTTTTAAAACTCCTCATTCTTTGTCATTTTAACCTTATTTACAACATAACACATCCAATTTTAAAGAGCACTATCATTTAGCACAATGTAAAGTATTAGCTTTCAAAGATGTATGCAAATCCTATTTAAAGCTTAGACCTGCTGCTCCAATAATCTTTATAATGAGAAAAAAGGAAAAAGATTAAGGTCCTAGGAACCCAAAACATATGCCCACTCAAATCCTTGCAGAAAGGTGAGTAAAAATGATATCAGTAACACTTGAAATTGTTTGAATATCTGTAAACACAGGTCTCAAAAGAAACTAGTAAAAAAAAATGTCTATGAATCCAAAGTGCTTAAGAAGATGGCAGAGGAGAACTCTGCTTTCCAAATGGGATTTTTGAAGGTTTAATGAGGGCAATGAAAAGACCAATCAAACAATGACTAGAGAAAATTCTCATCTGAAAGATGCATTATGTCATCCTAGGAGTGGCCACGTGTCTTCATACTTGCTTTCTTGCTTGTTTCCTTCCTTCCTTCCTTCCTTCCTTCCTTCCTTCCTTCCTTCCTTCCTTCCTTCTTTCCTTCCACTCATTCTTTCCTTCTTTCTTTTATTATGAATGAGAGAGAGAGGGAGAGGGAGAGAGATAGGGAGAGGGAGAAGTTGAGGGGGAGGGAGAGGGAGAACATTTTCCTTGAGCTGAAGTTGATAGCTATGAGCCTCCTGTGTGGGTGCTGGGCACAGGACTCTAGTCTTCTGGAAGAACAATACATGCATTTAACCAATGAGACATTTCTCTAGCTCCCACATGATAATATCCTAAAACGTTCTGTTTTTGTAGTTTTTCTTGAGGCCATCCCAAAGGGTTCAACTTCCTTTCAAGCTCTCAGATTCACTGCTGGGGGGAAAGTGTTCCCACATGAATAAAGATATTTGTAAGAATGAAAGAGGTTTATAAAAACACTGACATTGCTGTGTACTTCTGCAATATATACAATGTATTTTAATAATAAATTGCATGCACTTAAAACTTACTTGACAAAGCATGACTTTTAACATTATCTCATCAAATCCCCCAACTTTCTAAGGTTTTGTTTCTTAAAGATGTTTAACTTTATGTGTATGAGTGATTTGGCTTCATGTATATATGTGCATTACATCTGTGCCTGTTAACTAGGAAAGCCAGAAAATGAAGTCAGATCCCCTRGAACTGAAGTTACAAGCAGTATGAGTCCCCATGCGGGTACTGGGAACTGAATTTGGGTCCTGATCAAGAACACCTACTGTTCTTAACTGTTGAGCCATTTCTCGAGCCCCAAATTTTATTTTATGGTCACATTTTTTCCAGTACCAGAAATGAAACTCAAGCCCTCAAACATGAAAGATTGTATGCAGTAACTGAGCTACAAACCCCAAGCCTCTTTATGCATTCTTGAAATTCCTATATTTACCAGGCTTGTTGCAAACTCAAGACTCTATTGCCTCAGCATCCTGAGAAGGTATTCATCCCTTCTTCAGCCTTTTCCAAAGATTGGATGCTAAGTTTTTGTAATGAAGSTAGTAATGGCATGGAGATTCATACACAAATAACTTAAACTCCCATGTGTGTATTCAGTATGTATTCTGTTTGTGTTCTAAATTGTAATCCTTGACATTTAACCATTTAATTTTGAAATAGGAAGGGTTACGGTCTGATTTACTATAAATGATTTACTTCTATCAATGAGAAAAGAGCCACAGTTGGAAGTTTAAAAAATATTTTTATTTATTCTGTGAGACTTTAGCAGATACCTAGGTAAAATATATTTGAACCACTATATAGTCACATTCAACTTTTCCAAGACCACCCTCTACTGTGTTCCTTTCCCAGCTTTATCTCTTCTTTTATCTTTTTGATAACCTGTTGAGACTAATTAGTGCTGCCTTTATGTGTTTGGGAAGAGGGCCATACCCTGGAACATAGACAGTCTACCAGGGGCCACAGTCCTGAAGAAAACTTACTCTTCTTTTCCAGGAGCCACAGACTGCTAATAGTAACTTAGCTAGGGTTGGGGCTAATAAGCCCCTCCTCCATCAACTCTAGAATTTTGACACTAAGATAACTTTGAAATTTTGAGGATAAAACCAGTTAGTAGCAGGGCATGTATTCTATATAGAAGCTGTTCAAAGATATTCAGTGCTATTAGTAAAGTCTCATAAATGATAAGTTTAATAAGTACCAAGAACTATCTCACGAGAAGTATAAAAATGTCTTAGAAGGGAAAACAATAATTTACTTCTTTTTTGCCTTGCTCAAAGGAACCATGTCTTGTGATTCATGATAATACAATTTGTGTAGTTAGGTTAATATGTCCTTCTTGTTCCTACCAATACCAAAATTAGGTCGGAACAGGAGGAGCCATCTTTGCAATGACATATTAAGTTCAAAGACTATTGACAAAGATTTATAATCCATTGAGGTTTGCTTTCCATAAGATACATTGTCAGGAATTTTGTACTATATTTAGATTATCAACAAATTATTTATTTTTCTTTTACTGTGTGTTTTACTACCAATGTTAAATATGTATCCATTTGTTTTAAAATAAATCTGCAGCAAATCCAACTTTAATTTAATAGTTGTAAAAATGTGTGTTGCTTAAGTAAAATAGATGCAAATGAGAAGTTTCTATGTTTTATTACCAAAAAATTTAGACCCTGAATTTAATAAGTGATAGAGAAACAAAGCTCAAAGTTTTATAATAAATCAAATTTCAACGAGATATGGTAAAGGAAGGTGATAAACTGGTAGATATAAATATTATAGATACTCCACGTGTAGGCTAGGAAAGTAATGAGCAGATATATTGCACTGCAGGATTGTTTCTAGGCTATAGAAGACTGGCTCACAGCTCTTATGGAGTGGTCCATGCCATCCAGCTATCACAGATACTCACCTAGTCACTTGAGAGTGCAGTGAGTCATACCATTTCCAAGGTCATTGCAGATCTCTAATAGATGCTTGACTTTAATTATGAGCATACTACCATTTTCAAAATGGTAAAATGTTTTAAATTATATGTAGAATTTATATTTTCCAAAAAAGTATACAATGTTGCCAAGTTTAAGATGTTTAGAAAGAGACTGGAGGAATGGCTCAACAGTTAAGAGCACATACTGCTCTTATAGAGGACCCAAGTTTGCTCCCAGGACCTACATCCTGAAGCTAATGACCACCTGAAACTCCATCTTCCCAAGGTATCAGATGCTTGTCCAGGTACCTGTATGCAAACACTTGCACAAACACGTGCACATCTATAATTAAAAATAATATAAATATTAAAAATTTCAAAATGATTGGAAAAATGTTAATCTAACTAGTAAATAATTCCAACTGATTAACAATGAGCTGGAAATATTGGGAAGGAGATTGCCAAATCCAAGCAGAACAGTTAGATTCTACATATGAATAAATGAAAGCCCATGTTATGAAACTGTGTATACTAGAAAATTCAAACTACCTAATATCATAATAGTAAAGAGTTTGTTTTGTTACAATATCAATTAAGAATTTACTTTTAAAGGCAATGCAATGGTTTAGTAAGAGAGCTTGCTCTGTAAGCCTCATCACCTAAATTCAATAATGTGTGTGTGTGTGTGTGTGTGTGTGTGTGTAGAAAACAGACTACTGAAAGTTGTCCTCTAACCTCTAACCTCATTGTACATGCAATGGCGCCCCGCCCACACACAATTACATACCACAATAATAAATAATTTGTCTTAAAAAACAAATTTGCTTTTGAGAAAATGGCTCTTGATACCCCACTCTAGGCTAATGAACTAAGCTCAATCGATGGCTGGTGAGAAAAGAATCATTTTTCTTTGGTATGATTGGCCATTGGTAGACTAGCTATTCCTCAATGATTGATCACAAAATCCTGCACATATACCAGACATTAATTAGACTTAATGGGCTATAAATAAAAGACATGTGGTAGAAGAAAAATAAGAAATATATTGGGGACACAACAGGATTAGGATTGTTGTAAAGGTCATGGCCACAACACAATACATGTATAAAATGTATTTTAATTTACTGTTTATAAAATTTAAACTACATTGTGCTTTATACATTGTTCATGATTTAAGGTATCAMCAATCAGTTTTATTCCAGTCATCCCTTTACTCTCAGAAAAACAAAACAAGACAAAACAAAACAAACCCCCTCCAAAGTAAAAAGACTAACAATGTTTTAAAATTATGAACTGTATTTGAGTATGTTATTGCCTTTGAGATAGCTAACTAGGAATCAAAACAAAAATGTTTATAATGATCAGTGTTGCCCCTTAATGAACTTTAAATGCTTAGAACACATTAACTACAGGGGTAAATCAGCACAGATATCATTTTTAATTTGTTGTTTTATTTTATACTTTATGGGTTTCCTATAAGGTTAAGTTATTTTTGTAGCTATCTCTTAATTAATGCCATGCATAAGAATCCTTAGATCATACTAGTTTCATTTACTAGGGGTTGCTCTAATAACTAGATATAAGTAAAAAATCTCAATTACATTATATCCATATCAGTATCTGTATGTATAGATTATGCAATAGAAAGTTTTCAGAAAAGTCTCCCTATTCCCTCAGTTGAGAATAATTAAGCAATAAGAATAAGATCAAATAGTGTAAAACATTGAGATTTTTGTTTTTGTTTTGTTTTGTTTTGTTTTGTGTTTATAATATTCCAGGAGGCCAATAAGGCTGAGGTCATATGTTTTGGTTGCAATACAACCCTCTTGCTAAAATGGCATACCTTCAAAAATAGGAAAAATTGGTATCATATTGAGTTAATTGTGTTACAAATTACATTTGGGTAACTCCACTATGAATAATAATATGATCATTAATATGCATAGAAGAAAATATCTAAGTCAGTATTTATACCTTATATGCAAGTTCACATGCTCAAACTTACTAAGAGGACATGTAACTGTGTATACATAGAGTGATATCTGCATTGTATTCTGGAACTTAGTGACACTTAATACTCAACTAATGAATCAATAAATAAATGTGCATTATTAGATGACCAGGTTTAAACTCTACTTTTTGGTAGCCAACATAGTTTAATGCCCAGGGAGGTAAACGAGTAATATTTTGAATTTATGGTCTCTTACACTATTATATAATTATAGTCTACTGGTGCACAATAAATGAACTTCATAGTTTTTTCTACGTAGGTAACATTACTGAAAAAAATATTTAGTGGTTCTTTTATTTACAATTATTGTTATTGTATTATCCAGAGAACCACCATGAGCATGGCATTCTACCTGTTTAAAAAGGTGCCACTTGTTTTCTGACACCTAAGTTCTTACATAACTGCAATGAACCCTTCACCTTAGTGTTGATTTAGATTACATGAGAGATAATCAATGTATATTAATTTCAAAGACCAGAGTTCTTAAAAAATCAATACAAATATAATTTTGAATACCATTTAATTTCCATGATTTGACTACCCTACTTTGTGTAGTTGGATTTTTGTTTTGCCCAATGGTTTGAGAACTGTGTGTTATCATAAACAGATGAGACATGGAGTGTACTGGGTAAAAATTTATAATTTGACTAAGATTTTAAATGAACTTACTCTAGAATGATTTCTCCATTATAAGCAGACACTTTAAAACATGATACTAAATGCAAGAAAAAATACTTAAAGGATCAGTTACATTGAAAATGATGAAATCAATAACAATATTTTCTCCATGATTCTTCCTCTCTGATAAGCAAGAGTCTTTGCTTAAAAGCCACATTAAAATTTAATCACAATCTGTGTGCTTTAGCAATTGCTAATTTCTGGACAGCTGTCTTCTGCTTTGTTTAAGTCTTACATTCCTTCTATTTAAGTTATGCCTTTTAATAGCTGTATTAAGTACATTTAAAATCTGTATTATTAGAGTCTGATCATGTTTGTCACCTTCCAATAGTGGCTTTGTGGTTTTATATTACTTTATAGTAATGTTATACCAGAAGAAAGACTTCCTAGAGCTCAAACAACTGGAAATGTATATTAGTTTTATAATTCTGTTTTGACCTTATTTAATTTATTTTCAAATTTATTGCAAAGAGCCCATATTTTGGGAAATCATAGTCAAATATTAGGCTGCTAGATATAGTATCTTCCATCAGCATCATTACCCTATGACCATTTTGCCATCATGGCATTTTTGTCTGTCACACATTTAGTAATGAAAATACATATTAAGTGGCTTACTAAATAGTTCTTAAAGGACTATATTTACAAATTTAAAAAGTTTTCATCATCTAAGAACCATCTCAGCTAAAGAAAATGAATGTGTATGACCTCCCTTATATTTAAGAGGTTAGATGATCAATTAATATAAGTATTTTGTCACTCAGAGCAGATTATATCATAGCAGCTTAGCAACTACTGCTGTTCCAAGATCCTCCCATTGTGTGTTTCCTAGGAGAATAAAGAGAGGTTATCTTTCAAAGTGCTTCCTCTGATTATATTTCTCCTCTAATCACCTAATATCACTATCCAAGATGGGAAATGATAATATCATATTTGTGGTAGTAAGACTATTGAAAAGTATCAATGTGCTCTATGGTAGGCTAGCATTTAGGTTATGAAGGATAAAATAGCTGATACAGTGGTCATATTACATTGCCTTGTGGTAAAATATTTTTATTGTGTTGTTTTAATATACTCAGCCAAATCAATAAGTTTAACTGCATTTGCCAGCATTCAGACCAATGAAATTTATACCTATTCAGGGGCATAATATATGTGATGGTATTTACTTTTATCTTTGCATCAGATGCTAATTAATTAAATACTTCTGCTTAAATTAATAAATAAGTAATAATTAGATAAACACATTGCAAAAACATAATTTGAAGGAGGCAGATTGAAGTGGCTTGGGAATATAAGTAGCCATATAGTATGTCAATTAAGAGAAAAGCTGAAATATTCAAATATGTCCACAATATGTCCAAATATGTCTGCAATATGTCCAAATATATGCACAATATTGCAAAATTTAAAATGGTGCATATTTTAACATATATAGAAGATGGAACGTGGACCTTTATGAGGGCTATCTGAAAATTTAAAAATTATTAGTAATGGCAATTTGAAGGTGTAATTCATACGAAATTTAATCAAGTCAAAACATGTTCATTTGATAATATAATTTTTAAAATGTGTAAACTATATAAGACAGGTATTATTCAACCATAAGTGGCACTTGATTCCTGTAAATAAGATTGCTTTTTGTGAGGAAGAAGGTATTGGAATAAGCTTGTCTCACAATGATGTGGCAAAGCCGTGTGCAAAATATGTCACATTTTTAGCATCAAGAATATGTCATAAAGAGATTTAGGAAGCAGTTTGTAAGGCATGCAGTAAATCTAGTTCCATTTCRTTTAAAATACGGTCCCAGTCAGTGACCAACATCAGCTCTGTTTTTATTTGCATTTTCTTCTCCCTGTGACCCACCACAACTTTCCTTTGGTGTTCTAGATTCCAGGCTATTATTTTTAAATGTTCAGGAATTAAAACTTCTTATTGCAAAAAACAAAACAAAAAAGACAAAAAAAAAAAGCCCTAGAATACGGAAAAATGGTAAATTCTTCCAGGCTATCAATCTGAAATAAAACCACTTACCATACTTCGAAACCCCAGTAATTTTCAAAGCACTTTCCTACAGTTGGATTTTGGCACTATCTTTTTTTTTCACATTATGACATGACTCCTCCTATTATTAAATTTTGCTTTGAGAGTGCTTTCTTATTTTACTGCCTCTAACATAGTAGATTAAAAGGGAAAGGTGAACATTTCAGCATTATATAAATTCTGAAAGTGACAAAGAGTTAAGCTAAGAATTTCAGATGAATATACCAGCAGTTTGCCATTCTGACAGCTAAAGCCAAGCTAGTGCTTAAAAAATGCAAGTTTGAAAAATGCAAATGGTGTTATCCAAATATGCAGCCATATGTCCATAATACACACATTTTTGGGAAATTTTATAAAGATTTCTATTACAGAATTGTATCTCAAAATGGTATGAGTCTTGATTTTTTACATTGTGTTACCAAGAACATGGTATGATGTTGAAATTTTATTTTACAATCTTCTCTATATATTATGGTGGGAAATAGAGTATTTTTAGGTTTCCAGAGAAATTTGGCTCTAAGTCCTAATAATTCATTTTGAGGCGATGCTCTACTTCATCTATAATACAGTTAGCAATATTGTCCAAAATATCCAGATTTTAGTCATGATTTTTTTTCTATTCTGACAACTGAGGTTTAAAACAGCCTCTTCAAACATGTTAACAGTTCTTGGATCTAAATGTGTATTACTAAGGAAAAATATAATTAGCATGAGTACTGATAAACTGTGAAATTTGGATAACCTTTAAGCAACTTTGCTCTGTTGATCACAGCATCCACAACAATAGGAAAGGGGAAGCCAAATGCAAAAGGTGAAACCTCTAACAGGAAAATATCAATTAATCTCTGTCAATAGAGTTGAAGTATGTGTAATCCCCTCGTTAAATAGTTTGAACCTTTCTCAGAGTAAACAAAGAAGGTCTAGTGAGTGAAGCAGCCCCACTTGTTTATATGGGGAATCTTCAAGAGGCTTATGCACGACCTCTCCAGACAGGGCTTCTTTGCTGCTAGTCCCTAATTATCCTCCTTAAAACTATTTGTGTAATAAAAAGACTTTTATTCAGGCTTAGACTACCACATAACATGACAATATTTTGTTCTTAAGCCAGTACATTAAAGCATATTAAAAATCCGTGAGATCCTCACCAGTTCCTGCAAGAAAACCAAACTTCACTTTCTAGCATGTTTGGCAAAACTGTTATTTTCTCACATCTCCTAAAAAAGAAGTATTTCTATCCTAAGCAACAATGCACCAGCCACTGCTAGAGAGAGATGTAACTACTTCAGCCTTCTTAGATCTCCAGTTGCTGGGAAATTTCTGGGTTGGAGGGAGGAAGAGAGGAAAGGAATTAACACGTGCTATGTCATCTGCCAACCAGTGTGCCCTTGATATTAAAGTAACATGAAAGCAAATGCATTCTTCAGTCTACTTGTCAAATGCTAGTAAAATTTAGAAGTGACCTGATGCTTTAAAATGTCCATATGATAATAGCATCTGAAGTCATTAATCACCATTTGCAAATTTTCATTTTTGAGTATTAGGTATATATGCCTACATTAAAAGAGGAAAATCGTATGATGTTGTATAACTGGGGTCCACATTCTTTACTATGCTATTTATAATCTTGATATTTTAGTCGGCTTTTCTGAGACTGAGTAGCTATTAATATTAATAGAGATGTAAATGAACGTTGATATTATCGAAGTTAACATCAGTAGATATTAATAAGTTTAAAGTCAGCAGATAGTCTATGGACAAAAGCATTGACAAGTTAGGAATATGATATTCATCAGTTTACTACAGTAAACTAGTAAAGATGTGATTAAAAATTACATGTACGAGACACGAAAATACAATTCTTCAACATTTCTACATCTGCAAGGATATCCCCCTGCCATTCATTTTCAGCAATCCACATGCTTGTTTCTATTGCCATACTTTCTCTGAATGTTGCTCTATGGACTAAAACGTTAAAATATGTAAGAACACACAAGGGCTCAGCACACGGAGAAACATTAAATTCACATCTATTCTCTGTGGCTTCTATCTTTGTAATTCTAAAAATAGCATCATTTATTTTGAAGTCAAAGTTTAAAATGTAATAAAGTCTAGACAATTTTTACATTTTTCTATTCTTAGACATCTATAATATTCTTTTGGATAAAATTTAAATAAATTGATAAAATTGAGAGCCATGGCTTTACACTTATGGTTTTCTAAATATCTTGGAAATGACATGGGATTGAAATGTTAGACATTTGTTTCTATTTCCATTTGAATCCTCTACCTGCCACCTAAAAGTTAAAAATAGGATTTACAAAAAACTAGATATGGATAACGGGAGGCAACCTGCATAGTTACAGCTACCTTATGCATAATTTAGAGAGGCTTTTATTAAAACATCCCAATGAGTCATGTAAACCCTTATTCTATGGATAGACCATAATATCATTACTAAGGTATTAAGATTGGTACACCACACTATTACTTATTCTTATTCATGTGCATCCCAATATTTATTTATAGTTTACTGATGGAAAATTTTGTCTTAGTCTGACAAAATTTTCAGAAAATAATATACATTTATATATATATGACTTTGTATGCACATCTAGCTAACACTATGTTAGTCAGTCTCTGCCATCCTTTTATAATGGATAATGACCCCAGAGRAAAACAAAATAATTGTGATTCTAACAAAATACTCAGAGTGGATATTCTATTGGTGTGATTAATAGTTTAAAAGAGAATGAATTATCTGCAGAGATTAAAAAGCTCATTAGGCGTAGGAAACCTTAGTCAAAGTTTACTTTTGTTTTGCTCTGTGTGGTTGATGAAAATTCTACAGCATCTAAATACAAAAGACATAATACTTATTAAAATTACACACAAAACATTCCTCTGCCCTTATGCTTATTTATTTCTCCAAGTTTCTGTTTGTTAGAGATGGTCTATTATTGGAAAATTAATTTAGAGATGCATTTACACCTACACAGCCACCCATTTGCTTTCAGATACTGTGGAACAGCTTATTGTTGGTTAAATGAGAGGTGTGTTGGCCAATTAGCATACACTTGAATTTAACTGATTTGCATATTTCTGTATCTGCTATCAAATGACACTTTCAATACCACTCAAACTTCATTGGGTGTGGGGGTCAGACTTTGTTGTTGCAATGGTTATAACTGAGAAATACCATGACACAGTAAACATAAATAATGTTCTATCACATTTTCCCTTTAGTTGGTGTTTCTTAAGAATGTTTCTGACCTTAAAAACATCAGCTGCTATTCCTMTCTGTTTCTCAGTATATGCTACAGTGTTATCACTACAAAATAGAAAATGTATTTAGCATATTACATGATAGAATGAAAAATTCTGAGTTTCAAATACAAATATTTGGCTTTTCTAAGTTTAAATGTTTTATAAATTGTTAGTATGACCTGACAACTAATCTAGTAATTTTATCAACTTTCTAATTTATATTATATGTAATGCAAAACACTGCCTCTGAATTTATAAAAGATTATTAGTGCTTGCCAAATATATATTCCCCTCTTGACACTTTTTAATGTAACATTTTCATATAATCATCCTATATAATATAAATCAAGAAAAATAAGCTAGTTGCTTGTGTTTGTCTTTCTAGAGTAAGAAAACAACATTTTATTTTTCATTTTTAATGGGACAGATGCTACTGAAAAACTACAAAATTARACCATTAACTTTGGAACTGACAACTGCATGTTTCCAAATATGATTAAACAGTGGAAACAGTAGAAAATGCTCATTGATTTGAATACAGTTTGTATATGTTGCTTACTACCATCACCAAACACACAAATAGGTCAGAACTTCTGATCAGCACTAGGCAACTGAGCTGCTAATGAGAGAGGAGAGAAGATGGAGATTGGTGTATACATAGAAACATGCTCAATAATTAAATTACCTCAAGAATATCAGAAGAAGCAGGAATTGGATTCTCTGGCATTATTACATCAAACCCAGAAATATCTTTGAAAAATCTAAGAGGTAAGACTGTAGATTCCTCCTCTAAAGCAAGGACAGTGCCCTGTTAGGCAAACAGCGAGCAAGTCTCCTTGTGGGGGTTCTTTGCTGCTTACCTTTTACAACACGAGGAAAGAATTTAGTCATCCTCCTTCTATATCCCTTGTTGTCAGAGAAAAGGGCTGAAACTCCTCAAGGGATCAGAGAAAAAGTCATAGATGAGTCACTGATTGGAATCTGATCAGGGTTCTCATCAAAACTTTCTGTGACTCATCCATATTTTTTCCTACAGAATACCACAGTAAAGTCTTAGTAATGCCACAGTAATGTCTTAGTCACTCAATCAAAAAGGAATTTTAGTTCAGCTCATTTCTAAAAATGAGTCATAAATTTGTTAGGTAAAAAATGGTGAACTTTTTAACTTAATTTACAATGACCTCAAACAAGCCCTAAAAGAAACCTGATAATTTATGCCCATATGGAAACTCCGTTTCTATGTTTAGTTTTGCTCAACTGTGTAGAATAGGTTGGTCTTGAACACTCCATTCTTCTGCTTCAGCTTCAGAGTATTGGGATTATAGACAAATATCATCATGCATGATGTTTATTACATGTTAAACTAATAACCTTAACTTCCATTCTGATTTGAGAAGAAAAAACATTGTGATTTTTTTCTCTAATTCTATAATATTTGACAGAAATTTAACAATCCTAGTGAATTTTTAGAATTTTGGCTTAATACAGCTATAATATGTAAAATACAGAGGGGAAATATAAGTGGCAGAGTGAGTATGTGTGTACAGAATCCATGCCCTCATACCCTCAGTCTTCTACAACGTTAACTTTCATGTTGTAAATAACAAAAACTCTGTTGCATGTGTCACTGAGTTCTATATAGCTTGTATTGCCTTCTTTACTCTTTTCTTTTTTAAGCAATGAAAATAATTTTATTGTTGTATTCACAACAATATAGGAAAATATATTAAAGGATTTTAGCATTAAGAAGGTTGAGAACCACTAAATTAGGGGAAAGAATATAGCAAATTTTATTATTTTCTCTCTTTGTTTCTTTCTTTTTTCTTTTAATGTACCTTAAAGCCTACAAAGTTTGATATTATGAAACAGAAAATGGTCTATGTGTCTATTTTAGTTCATGAAAGAGGGGAGATTACCTTTATTTTAAGATTATGGACAACTACTCCATGAGAGTTGGAGCAGTAGTTGTTTTTTTCCCCATGGTCAGATCTTTATCTATACTCAAAGATGTCTTTCAAGACAAGTCAAATAAAGAGCAGAATGAAATGAGAATTAGTCTATAACTCAAATAGACTATATTCCTTTGTGACTAAATTATCATAACCATGACATCACAGSTAAAATGATTTCAGGGGATATAAAAGGATCATACCTTTCCCTAAATTTAAGCTTATAGAAAATATGAACTAGTTGTGGATACATTTAACTGATATGTGACATTGTTATTTTTGTGTGTGTTTCATGGCTGCCACTTGACATTCATTTCAAAAGGATAAAGCCTAAAAAATTGTGTGTCAGGTGGTTATGGCTCCATATAGTTTTGGTCCAGCAGATGACTCAGAATCATTCTTCAAGTCTTTAGATTGGCTGGGACATGCTCAGCATGCGGCCAAGGACCCGGGACCTTTAGAGTGTTGCTTTTAAATAACCACTGCTTTTTGAAGGAAGTTCAGTGAATGAAGCTGTGGGATCTTCCCGGGCAAAGAAAGACTTTCTGCAAAGTTCAGAGAGTAGAATCATTTTGACCTTTGTCACAGAGAGGAAATGAAGAGCAGCACCATGTTCTTTGTTCATCCTTTCCCTGTTCATGGATCTCAGTTGTTGACCTTTCTATCTTCTTCTATACAAGAGAAATGACCTTATTTTATCTCCCTAATCCTCCCATAGAAGCACTGAACCCAACTCTTGGGGTTAATTGTCTGATCCTCTTTGGCCATCTTCCTACACAAACTCTTTGTGCTGTTAGAATTTTCATCTCCTTGCTTACTGCTTGCCCCTTAGTAGTACTTTAGTTAAACAAACATTAGCCAAAGAAAGGGTGCAATCTTTTATACAAATTGATAAATAGATCATATATAATAGATTGATGATAAGTAGGTAGATAGATGATAGATAGACAGAGAGAGAGAGATAATAAATAATAAGTAGATAGAAACACTAGATAGACAGACAGATAGATAGATAGATAGATAGATAGATAGATAGATAGATAGATAGATAGATGATAGATAGATAATTACATGCATATATATTTCAGAGAGTAAAAGGTACAGAAGACTGAGAAAAAGGTACAGAAGGTTTCATCTGAGAACCTAAGCTATCAATTTATTATCTAGCAGAATATTGTAAAGTGCAACAATATAGATAAAACCATACAAATTTATATTATATTTCCTGTGAAATAATATTTGTTTTGAWAAATAAAAGTTTTATATTGCATTACATGTATATAATTTGCTATAATTCCACTAATGGACCAAAGAATTCAAATATTTTGCTATCAAATTTTTTGTATTCACATATAAGTTAYGCATATGCATGTATGTGTGAAGACACAGGACTGATATCACTGTCTTCCTATATCAATTTCCACCCCATATTTGAGTCAGGGTCTTTCATGATCTTGTAGTTTATAGATATGTGAGATTACAGGCAAAAACAAGGACCCTCCTGCCTGTGCATCCAGGACCTGCCATTACAACTGTTTGTGCAGCGGTAAGCTTTTTACATAACTGCTAGGGATGAAATTCAGGTCCTTGTCCTGGTATGGCAAGTACTTTATTTGCAGATCCATCTCACCAGTCCCATAAGCATGTAAAAGAAATGGATGAATAGGCTGTGAATTGGTAGAGAAGGCATGACAATTTACTGCTGATGTGGAAAGTTTATATTTACTTGAGTGAAAAATCTTACATGGCTTTATCAATTGTCTTAGTTAGATTTACTATCACTGTGATGAAACACTGTGACAAAAGCAACTTGGGAAGCAAAGGGTCATTGAAGAAAGTCATTGAAGAAATCAAAACAGGGCAAGAATCTGGAGGCAGGAGCTGATGCAAAGTCTCTGGAGGAGTTCTGCATACTACCTTGCCTCTAATTCCTTGCTCATCTTTCTCCTAGACCCTAAGACAACTAGCTCAGGGGTGTCACCCTCCACAATGGCTGGGCTCTCCCCCATAATCACTAATTAAGAAAATGTTCTACAGTCTTACTGACAGTCTGATCTTATTGAGACATTTTCTCATTCAACATTTACTCCTGTAAGATGACTCTAGTTTGTATCACATCAATACAAGTATAGCCTTGACTACAATGCCCCAGCACCTATGTCAACAGACCTTCCCATTCTAGCAATAGTTATCCACAAGCACTTACACAGTGAAACTGTCCAGATAMATTCCTATAAGAAGCTAAAACATGGTTCTTTCAACATTGGGCTTTGATCCAGACACAATAATAAGAAAACACTCTACCAACTGCAACTTTGATACACCTTATAAAAACTGTTTTGAGAAAATATCGTCCTAAGTATTCCACCAGGGAGGMATAGAGTTAAACTAAATCAAATCCCTTGTACTCTAAAATGGGATTAGTAACTTTTGTTATTTATCAGTATAAAATGTTGAGCCATAATCTCTACACATAGACGTGTGCAGAATTACACATTAGGATTCCCAACAGTCAATCTCAGAAGCAAATATCAAGGCTCTTCTTATACTTGTAACAATGAAAAATTTTGATTATCTCAGTATATTTGACACTGGAACTCATCTTGAACTAGGCATAAAGCACTGGAGATAATTAAAAAGCAGCCTCCAAGAAGGAGATATTATAAATGAATATGACTATGGAGTTATGCCCAATCATAGGTCACAGGGTATTTCTACAATACAAGGTTTTGGAAAAATATTTATGCAAAATAGCTTAATATAAAATAGAAAACAAGTGTTTTGAACATTACTTATTTATGACTGTTTTACTTCACTATACACCATGTGCTCATCTGATGCTTGTTGAGGTAGGAAGAGAAAATTGTATCTCCTGAACTTGAAGTTACAGATTATGAGCTGGGAATCAAATGGTGTTCCATTGGAACAGAAGCAAATGATCTAGTCAATGACCCATCTTTCCAGCCCCTGGAGGTAATTTTTAATGCAAATCTTAAAAAAGAAAAAGCAGCCTGAAAAATAGATGAAGAATCACATTTTCATCTAATGAGTTGTCAAAACTGAAAAAGAAGAGACATAAGAAAGATTTCCCTATACTTAAAAGACTAGTTATTTGCATAACATCAACATCTATATCTTAAGACATTATATATTCACATTTTTTGCTTCAAAAATAAAGAACAGAAGAAAAATTACACACAGCTAAAATTCATAAATTAAAAAAAATAATTAAATTGTATTTGGTAACATCTATTTAAGCTGGGCCAACCCAAATTTCCTTTTTTTATTTAAAGTTAAAGCTGCATCTTAGTCTATGCCAAATTATGACTAATTGAATCATAAGAAGTAAAGCTCTCAGTTGAAAGCAGAAAGTATAATAACAATAACCACACTGTGGCATTTCTATTGTGCCTCTCTTATTGAGACATTCATAAGCAGTCAATCCAGAGTCATTTTTATATTCATGATATGCAGGCCCCAGTTGATTCCAGTTATCTTCTAAATCAACTCAAAGTTATGGAGAACATACATAGTCTGTGTGGCTTGTCAACTAACACGGATAGAAGCCTCAGAGGACCAGTGAGTATATATGTGACTCTAAGCAAAAACAGGTTAGCCAAAGAGCTAACAACACTTTATGCCAAGCAATGAGCCACAGACATTGTGACTATACTATGACATACTAAAACATTAAGTAGCTAATCAATCAGAATATGAGAGTCTTGACATTTTAAGGGGCATTTTAGGCCCTTTAATTCAAATTTCTACTGAGTATCCATAACATCTTTATGTTTCTGTTCTGCTAAACCCCATTGTTTTAATATCCCTAGTAGATGGCCAATTTTGAATGTTGAGAATAACTAACTTTTATATCTTTAGTGTAATCACTAGAGAAATATTTTACTGTAAAATATTTTCATATTATAAAAGAAATATAAACTGTAGGCTCCTGTTTTCAAGGTCTTTCTTCAGGATAATAAAAACACAAAAATATCAAAATGTTCACAGAATATCAAGGGAAGAGTGAGGATGAGAGAGAAAGCAGCCAGGGTATCCGATTAACACAGACGATGGGGAAAATCTCAATGGACAAAAATTCTTTGGATTAAAGGTTAAGTCAGAAAGAACAAGTTATAGCATGATTTTTACAAATGCCATCTGAGTTACAGAACACGTGAACAGAAAAAGAGGATGCTACTATATGAAACTGGTACAATGATGAGTAACGTTAAAAAATGTAGTCAGGAAAATTTGTAATACTTTGACACACAAGGAGGAAAACATCTAAAGACCAACAAAATGATTGGCACCTAGAATAAAATAGGATAAGTATCCCAGAAAAGAAATCCCTCCCCCACAATCAACCCACTCCTCTTTAATTAGGCAGCATCAGTAAAGAGTTATTTCAAAATGAGGAGAAATATAGAATATTGAATGTGCCTGTGCTCATAGTAGACTCCTGAAGTGTACTACCTGTATTTCAGATAGTGTTCCCTGAGCTGATACTCATGGTCCAGGGCCCCAAAGCTTCATCGTGAAGCAGAGGCACGTGGAACAGGATTTGCATTAACACGCTCCTTCTGAAATGAATTTGAAAGAGTTTCTGAGTTGTCCTGGAAAAAAAAGCAGCAAAGCAGCCTCCCTCCCACAGCTGCTTCTCTATTTTTGGCTTCTCCTATCCCTGTTTTCATGGCAGCTGAGAAATATTAATGTGAGAAAAGTATCTTTATTTTAGTCTTTGAAAAATAACTCAACAGAAAACCCTGCAACTTTAACAGTATAGGGGAAGAGTCAGGAGCACAGTGTGGAAGAACATTATTGGACCAACCTTTAGAAAAGAGAATGCCACATAGGAGAAAATATTTTACTACATACCATTTCCCAAAGCATATGCTATTCGCATACAATGCTTAGCAAACATATTTTACAGAAGGTAAAGTGTCCCTCAGGAATAATTATATAAAATGAGTGTGTGATCAATCATATTCATAAAAAGGCACTATGGAGAATATTTCTTTAATCTATTACATTTTGACAGAAACAAGTTATTAGCAAATTTCTTGGAAAATAAGAAAAATATGTAGTTTTTCTTCTGAACTGTCTTTGGAGCCATTCATACTCATAAAGTGAAATATTTCATGCTATTTTTTCCTTTTTACAAAAAGTACCACCTCTTACATTTTGTTCAGCAAATTGGCAAAAACAAAACAAACCCCAAAATAAACAAACGACAGCAAAAAAAAGTCCAAACCTTGTCCTGGTATACTGAAAAATCTGAACCTCATTGAAGAGTAACAGCAAGTTACTTGCACATTATTGATGCAGTCAGATCATATGGCGAGTCATTTCCAGACCTATCGATAAACTCATTGATTCCTCTCATTCTTGTAGTCACTGGACTATAGAGAAAAGGATCAGTAGCCATTTGACCTTCATTGTGTATTAAACAAACACCAGATGGCAAGGATTCATTGAGGAAATCCATTCTTTCTTCTTCATAGCCGTGTTCACACTGTTGCTTCCCACTGAGTCTTTATCTCTATTTGTCATGGTGCCAGAACTGCCTGCATAGCACCTTTCATGCATCACAGCTTTCAAATCTTGTCCCATTAGTTTCATTTTGTTTCCATCATAAATAATCTCCCACTTTCTCATACACTCTTTCATTATCTAATAATGGGCTGGGTCAGCCTACAAAGGAGCCAAGCATTAAAGGGTTAGTCAGTACAGTTTGTCCACTTGGTTTCTGTCCAGTGTGTGAACTATTTATTAAATGGACAAATTTATACAGCTTTTAAAAGAAAAGACTTAAAGAATACAAACATCCTTATCCTACTAACAAGTTGGCTGGAACACTAGACTTAGAAAACTGAGGACATTTGAATCTCAAATTGGAAACTTAAAGCACCATTCCCCATGAACATGGACCTAATTCAACCTAATTATTTCTAGAAACACACAAAAGCAAATAGCCTATCCTCTGAAAAATTCCATCACTATTTCTCTCCTTGGCCATTCCTTGGACTCATTTGGACATCTGCCAGCTGGCTGGATGTGTTGCAATGCTGGCTAGCCATGACAAGTCAAGTCATTCAATTCGAAGGGTGTTATCCTGAGAGTAAATTTCACAAAGTCCAGGAAAGGAGATTTTTCCTTTATTTTTTTTTGACAGTGTTGGATAAGCCGAAATGAGCATGCTTATAAGTTGTAATTTATAGTATAAAATTTAGCACAAGGAGGATTCCCTGATTCCCAGTTGAGTAGACTTTATATTCATAGAAACTTAACTGTTAAGCAAATAGAGTATGGGAGCAGCTGGACTCAGACTCTTTCCTTACTCAAGGAAGTGTTAGGAAGTTTAGAATTAGTGAGCAGGATGCTGAGAAGATGTCGGTGCTGAGTGAAGTCATTACAGTCCATTCCTCCTAAAGGCAGCCAATTATCAGGGGATAATTGGCCTGCTAATGAGCATTCAGACTGGTCAAGAGGGCCCTCGGAGGCCACAGCACCCTTTCCCTCAGAAGATTGCCCTCTGTGTCTAGCACTGTAGAAAAGAAACTACAAAAGACTATAATATTTTCCAGAAAACCAAGTTGGATTAATGACAGGTAAGAATCTCAGTGTTTAATTTATTTTGGAATAAGGGAAGAAAAGACAAAGTCTGAGTTAAAACAGTCTGAAACACTTCAACTATTTTGTTTAGTTTTTCTTTCATTTCTTTTTTCTTTACAAAACATTTCTATTATATGAATATTTTAACTTTGATTGCAAAGGTGCATACCATGGGCCACTTGTGATTTTTATGTCCATGATAGAGCCAATTTAATAATTTGGGATTTGAAATACATATTAAAGCAAAGTAGCTCATAACACTATTACACACAATTACTCCATTATTCACAGTTATTTGTTAAAAATGAATTCATCCCTCTGTGGCTTTATATTTAAGTAAATACTTTCTGTCCAGAGCTAACTGGTGTCTCTTCTAACCATCAGCTGCCTACTTAAACTACTTTACTTCTGAGGTCTTTCCCAGGCACCCAGAGTGCTTTCTCATTCACCACCACTTGCTCATCCATACCAGTATAAGTTACTATTGATTAGTGTTTGTCTCTCACTGTCAACAGTAACTCTTTATGAGGGCAGACACATTTTTCTCATGTATAGCATTRTATCCCAGAATAGTATCTACCACACAATTGCTCAATAAAGAAGCACTGAAGAAAAGACCCAACAATAATTTTAGGGGTTTCATGGATCATGGGAGGTAAAGTATGAGGGCTTCAGAATGGTATCTGCTCAGCTAATCCCACMAATTTAATACTTTCTCTGTACTGTCAGCTAGCTAGCTATCCTGGGGGGCAGGAATGGGAAAAGGCAAAGAACAGTCTTTGGGATGGGACTGTCCTAAAACAACAGCAACAAACATAACARCAAACAGTCAAAGCACAAGAAATCAGGTAGAAAGAAAGAAAGTACCCAGAATGAATTATGAACTAGGTGTGACCTGCTAGGTCATTTCTGTTGAATGGAACAGGGATTCTCTAATAGTAGCAGAGGGTTTCAAGTAGAACTCCTGACTGATGTAAAACTAAAAAGTAAATGAGAAGTAACCATGGCACTTTGTTTCATCCTCTTATCTATAAACTGCATATTAGAAAGTAAGCCTTCTTCCCTACTTGAAGCTCAAATCACAATGGCTGTCTCAAAMTTAAGTTTATGTTTTCTTCAAGTTCTTCTCTATTTCTTGCAACAGTGACAAACCTGCCTTATATTTTAATTTCGTCTCTGCTGACTTTATGACCTGAAGTTCCTAAGTTGTTTACCATGGAAACTTCGCTTTAAAGGAAATAACCATTTCCTGCTGTCTCTCTTATACACTGAAATCATAATGGAAAATCTATAAGGAATAATTTGTGTTTCTTTACTTTTGCATCTTTATAGTATGTTTCTTTACTGCAGCTCACAATTTTAAAATCCTACAAAATGAAATAGTTTTGTTCTTGACCCATTCCATCAAAATAGTAGGCATATAATACATCTAATGTTTTTAGACTTGAACTTTATTATTGGAAAATTGAAAGACAGAACAGAACACTCCTCACACATACATATACATTTAATTCCCAACAAACAAGTACCCCAAAAAATGATGGTAAAGTTATTGTAATCAATGACATCCCAGTGGCATAGTTTACTATGTGTAGGGGGACATAGGGGCCATAACTGTTTTTCTGTAGTCCAGGGTTCATAGAGTCATGAGATCTACCATTAATAACACTTGGAAGCATGTCATTGTCCAAGAAGGAGGAAGAGGAGGAGGAGGAGGAGGA
>BDUI01003421.1:46038-56155 GCA_002335545.1 Apodemus speciosus
GACCCTTGTGAGTGGAACTGTTTCCATGAACTTCTAGGGCGCCAAGTGTCAAGTGAGGACCCACCCCTGCCCTCGGGGTGGGCAGCGGCCACTCCTTCAGCCTAACGCAGGGTGTCGCTCTACGGAACTGTTCTTCCGTTGCTCCTACGACGGCATCTTGGTTTGGGCCCCCTGATTCCTGAGTCTGATTTCTCCCTTTTTCAGAACCTGAAAGGGATTAAAATCCTAGGAACACCTTAGATCTTAATATCCTTAAGGAAGGACCTCAAAGCCAGACCCGTTTGAATGGCCTCCTAAATTACAACTCACCCAGCCCAGAGAACAGGATTTGGAGCCTTAGGGTTTGCACATCAGAACCCAGCCACACCCCTTTTCCTCCCTGGCTTTCACTCTCAYCAGCCTCGGGTTCCTCACTAGAAGTGAAGGACCAGGAAAAGGCAGACACACAAGGTCATTACGCTGCGGCTGGTACTTGGGTATTATCTCAATRCTGTAGTATTTCAATGCTGCATTTCCCCAGTCCCCCACCAGGTGCAGATTTATCTACAACCTGAATATCAATGCCTCAAAATACCTTTTGATTATCAACTACTATCTTCATCACTTTTCTCAACYCCCATGACCCACTCAATAGATTGATAGACAGATAGCCAATAATTTAATTTTTGGTTGGCTTGTGGGTTCTTTCTTTCTTTCTCCAAGGAAAACTAGTAAAGAAATCTAAAGAGTCCGTTTTTGGTTGGTTTGGTTTTGGTACCGGAGTCAGAGACAGTTCCTCGTGAATATTCTCCGAATGCTCTATCACTGACCTGTATCTCCAGCCTGCTACCTTTAYACTTTAAAAATGCCCCTGGGATCTTACTAAATATATAAATAAGTACATACCACCTTTTAAAATTAGGACCAGTTAAGTGTGAGGAAAGGAGAGGGTCTGTAGGGACGTGGAGGGACAGGCTGTAGCTAGTTGGTACAGCGCTTGACTAACCAGCACGAATCCCCGGGTTGTATGCCGCATAGCTATGCACGCTCATAATCCCAGCTCCAGCGCCGGAAGATAAGGGCCAGACACTGGAGGACCAGGCACTAAAGATCATCTTTGCTTACATAAGGTTCAAGGCAAGCCTGAGCTACATAAGACCCTGTCTCAAAAAATAAAAAAAAAATTAAAAAATTAAAAAAAAAAAAAAAGAGGGAGAGGGAGGGGTTTGTCCTGGGACAGAGGCTGGATATAAAGTTTGGGGGAGGGGAGCAAGATACGGGGCTTCCAAGACACCCAAGGAAAATCAGTGTAAGCACTGGAGGAAGGGGTGTAGGGACAAGAGCGTTGCTGATTGAATGAAGAAGCTGTGAAAAGGGAGAGAAATAAACCTTTCCCACCCAGGACCTTTGACCTGTCCCTTCTACCTCAGGCTCCTGCCTCTTCCCTGGGGAACTCAGCCAGGCCACAGGCACTTCGAGGGCAGACAGCGCCACCTTGTGGGCTATTTGTTCCCGATTCCGGAGCCCTCCTGGGGCCCGTGGCTTTTTACTACCTCCAACACACTTTTTTTTTTTTTTTTATCAAAAGATAAAATACAGGGCGTCTGAAGTATTTTTGCCTTAAATTTGTGGGTAGGGATCAAACACGATTAAGGTAAGGCCTGCAGATTTTCCTCACTGACACTATTCATCTGCAAGCATCTGACTGTTTCCAAATGCCCACCTTGGTGACCCTACCTCACACCCTTCAAAGGACAGCAGGGAAGCTGGCAGAAACCTTGAGGGTCAAGTGCAGCCAACTGACTCTGCTTGGGTTCCGTGCTCAACCTTGTATGGAAGAGCCGAATCAGCAGGATTCTTGCAAAGGTTGCTGGGAGGAGGGATGGGGGCAGTACGTTCCCCCTTTGGCTTCTGGGATGGCTAAGACAAGTCCTGCAAGTTTCCTTTGATAAATATCATTATACACAAAGACTTCTGCAGAAGAGTGTACTTTATGACTTAAGTTATAACTCTGCAGTCCTGCCAACAGCCTCACGGGCCAGTGGGAGGACTGGACAAATCAAGAACAATGCCAACTGGTGGAGTGGTATGTAGCACTAAAAATAGCACCGTTCCCAAAGATTCACTTTGAACCTATTTCCTAAAAGAATTATTGGCAAATAGCAGCGAAATACATTGCATACAGTCCCAAAGAATCAACTAAAATCCTATATTTTAAAAATCACTGCAACTCTAGCTAAATACTGCCATTCCATTTTTTTCTGTTTTATGCGTGTGTGTCATAATTTTCTACACTGGATTTTTAATACTTCTTAAAATCTGAGGGGGCCGATTTTATAAGTTTCAATACCAGCCAACCTTCTCTTCCATTCCTACCTTTGTCTCACAGGCCCAGTGTGGGAGATACCTTTAGCAGGGACAAGAAACAACCTAGGGTGTTTAGATGTTAAATGAAAGAAAGGGACTTCTCAAATGTGTTAGTTCTGTTGCCAGTTTCTGAGCGAGACTGTCACCCAGAGTTCTTCCTGCAGAAGACAGGGCATAAAAGCCTGGTTTTGTTGGTTTATTTGGGGTTTGGAGTTGTTTGGGGGGGTATTTTTCCTAGTGCTGAGATCGAGAACCTTGGGTATTAACATGTCCTGGACAAGCGCTCAACTAATGAGCTGCGACACCGAGCCGTGAAGCCATTTTTGATGTCTATCTATTAGGAGAGATGGGTGTGACGGTGCCCGCAGTCACTGATTCTGAGCTGGCCTCGTGTCAGGATCACGTGTTAAATTCTCATCCTTATATCCTCCTGTGCAGTTTGGAGCAGGTGACCTGACTTGCAACTTCTTCATCTGGAAAGTGGAAATGACCACTATATCTCTCAAGGTGACTTAAAAATTAAATATGGCTAGGTTGTGCCACACGAAACTGCTATTTTAATGGATCAAAACGGGTGGACACTGGCAATTTAGAGTCATCCAATCAATGCATATAAAGTGCTGGTCAGCTCAGCCATGTGTCCTCAAAGAAATGTTATCCCCTGTTCACAGATCACAGATTACATGGGTAGAAGGTGGACAGGTACCAGGCTGCAAAGACAAGGGCCTGTACAAGGCTGAGGGGAGGAAGGAAGAACTGGCCCTCAGTTGCCAAAGGTTGACCAAAGTTGCCTTGCTTCCTTTTCAAGTTCTGCCTTACTCCAAACCACTTCACTCTCCAGACCTCATTGAATGTTCTTGCACAGGGGAACTTCTCCTCCAGGCAGAAGGTCCCTGTGAGTCCCGCCTCTTGACTCCACAGAGCTGACAGGGACCCTGAACCCTCCATCCAACATCTCCCTGGGGCACAGGTTTGCTGGCAGGTCCTAAGGGGGCAGCCCATGCCTACACCAGGAAGGGAATGTGACATAAGCGGCCTCATTGTGGTCCTCACCCTGGTCCTCCTTATCTGTTAGTCCCACTGCACCAGAGACTGACGGACCCAAGACTGAGGAAAGGGGACCCTCCATCAGGGGCAGGAACAGAGAGAAACACCACGTGTCAGCCTGCCAGGACCTCAGCTGGAAAGCAACCCCGAATGGGCCAATTCCTCCAGACATTAGACTTGGAGTCAGCGTTCTTTTTAGGTGGAAGCACTGACATAGCCAGAGGAGAACTGTGGGCTTGTTGGATGCACCATTCAAACTGTGGTCTGCGTGGGAACGCTGAGCAGGCAGTCGGGACACACCAAGAAGGGAGAGTGACAGCAGGATTCTAAGATGTTAGCAACCTTACGTTAGTTGCTCCAAGAATTGTGGCAACTTGTATTAGAAAGTGATTCTACATTAGTAGCTCATTCTCTTACAGTTCCAGGTAGCCCTGTATGTAAATGTTTATAGCCACTTTTTAAAGTGAGCAGCAGACTTAGAACGGCTAAAGGCCATACGGAAGTTCACACAAACAATACGTGAGAGAGGAAAGCCTACAGAGACAATGCATCAGAATTCTGGTCCTCCTCCAAACTGCAAGAAATCTGAAGGAGAGACATGATTCTGGAATAGTGCTTTCTAACCTAGTGAATGAGACACTCTAAGATAAAGCCAGGCTATAGATAAGTGGCTGCTCCTTGAGATGGGACACCAAGCATGGTTCAGAACCTTGTGTATGTATGTATGTATGTATGTATGTATGTATGTATGTATGTATGTTTGTCTGTTTTGAGACAGGGTCTCTTTATGTAGGCCTGGCTATCCTTTCACTCTATAGATCAGGCTGGCCTCAAACTCACAAAGATCCTGAGTGCTGGAACTAAAGGTGTGTGCCGCCATGCACAGCATGACAAACTTTCGAAAGAGGAAGGTAGGGAGTGAAAAGGAGGAAAAAGAAGGAAAGGAGGAGGAAGAAGGAGGAGAAAGAGACAATCATGTGTCTTGCCTAGGCATTCACTCATTCTTCAATCCAACTGCTCTGAACCCCTGCCTTCCACACACCAATCCCACGTTAGCGTGATTAAGGTACTATTCATCATATCGGTATTTGGTTGCTGTGACAACAAGCAATCCCAGAGTTTCAGTGGCTCTCACTAGCACATGACAAGCTGACCGAAGCTGGCACCCAATCTCCTGTGTATTCTCAGTCCAGGACAGACTGAAGGAGTGGCTCATGACTGGGCATGCTACAGGAAACCTTGCTAAACCATTTAACTGCAGCTGAAGCCCCGCCATGGCCACACACTAAAGGGTGGATGTCCCACTCTCTCTAGGAGCCACAGGAGGAGCAGGAGTGTGTAAATCATCAGCAAGCCACCAGGCTGTAGATTTCTATCAATCAATATTAAAGGCAGAAGTTTGGGGTAGGGCCCTGAGAGTCTGGGAACTGGGGCCGCTGCTGGGGTGGGATACATTGACAATCTGTTTCTCTCTCTGATGACCTTCGACTGAGCTCCATCACTGTTTGTCATATAACCAAGGCCAAGGATGAGATCCCTAAAAGGGAACTCAACATCCAAAAATACTGATCCTGAGGTCAGGCTGAAATTGTACCCATTTGCATCGGCACGGAGGGGCCCCAGGAAGCCTCCATTCCGTTTGCCTCCACAGACAGAGTGTGCATGAAATGACTTCCTCTGATCAGCAGGGACGGAATCTAACTGAACCGCTAGGAAACAGGAATTCATACATTCACAAATTCCTGTATCATGACTCCTCTGTGTGCACTATGATATAGCTGCTGAGACAAAAACAGATCCCCTTCTCAAAACACCTCCCAGCTGAGTGGCGTCCCGGCTCGTTTGACGAGCGGTCCGCTATGCTTCCTCCACTCAAGCCGTGTCATATGACAAGTCAGTGACCACAGAGGGACTCCCAGCGGGCTGTGTTAGCGCCAAGTCACTTGCCTCTCCACTGTATGTTTCTCAATGAGTTGTAACTCTTCAAGTTGCTCTCTCAGGCTCACTCCTCCCTAACAAAAGGAAAGTGTTAGAAAAGTACTGCATGTGCCATGTAGAAAGCAGGTGTCAGCTGTCTGTGACCAGAGGCACCAAACAAAAGACTCCAGCAATTTTTTTAATTATGTAAATGATGAAAGCTGCTTCTTGCTATTTTCTTTCCATCAGAACTCTTGGAGCATCCTCGGCTTTGATGAATGAGGCCATATCCAAAAATGGTATTCGTGTTACCCAATAAAGACACCACAGGGTTGTTCCAGGCTCAATTTTGGCAACTTGCTCAATATTCAAGCTGAGATTTTTTTTTTAATTTATTTTTTCCCCTTGTATCTTATTGACCAGGTACAAAGGGATGTTGTTTAAATGAGAAAATCTCTTCCTTTGCTTACTGTTCTAAACTCAGTGGGTTCTCTTTGCAGCCAGGTGAGAAAAAGTTGCAATTTCAATACAGAAAGCCCTTCTGAATGCCTGCGGCCTGGGAGGTATAATGAACAAGGCTCAGTCTTGGATCACTTCCCAGACCCGCAATGCAAGAACGCCGTGGCGTCTAAACAGAAGTCCCTGGCTTTCTTTCAGTCCCCAGTCTTATTAGGCTTGATGCTTCTTTATTGTGTTTTGTTCTGCGTCTCTAAATCCCCCCTTCTGAAGCATAATGCTGCAAACATGGGGTCTGCGTGCCCAAGAGCATTGTCCCTGGGTCGCCATGGTAACTCAAGCACATCCACCAAGCACTTTCCTTGCTGGCGCTCTGAGCTTGCACCTCGCACACACCCAACCCATATTCCCCACCCCCATGCTGGGGGGGGGGAGGTTGTTGGGAGGGATCTGTTTACAAGCAAAAGCCAGGAGAGCCAAAGGGGAAGTGTGACTGCGCTTTATCGACTTTATTAAAATACCTTGAATACACGTTCAGTTTCTGCTCATTATTGCTTCGCCTGTGCCGAGAGAAGCTGCCGGCACTTGACGAACAGCCGGAGAGGATGTTGGGTTTCTCTTTGGTGCTGGTGGGTTACAAATGCCAATATGTGGCTTTCCTAAGGATAGGACTTTATACTTTATAGCATCTTTCATCAGGGAACCTCAAAGCTTCCCTCATTAGGTTCCAAAGCCCCCCCACCCCCTCCCGAAGAGGTGGGTAGGTGAAGTCGGTCCCCCACATAGCAAGCCCAAGGCAAGAAGGGGCCTCCAGCTAGCTTCCTAGACATAAACAGGACCCGGCACCACACACAGGGCATGGGAGCCCACGTCTGAGGAAGTTGTTTCCAGAGGTTTAATTATACCACAGTTGGGCCCATCATTTGCATTTTTAATTCTACTCATTAAACTGACAGTCTCTGTCAAGGGAGACTTGTCTCCACACATCTCAACTTCGCGAAGGCCTGTAGCTGGCCCTGTTCTGCAGTAACCAAGCATGCTGACATCAAAGCCAGGGGCACATTCCCATGGTCCTACACTACCGCGCAGGTAGCCTCCCTTAACGGAATGGCACAGGGTCTGAGGGAAGCAGGAAGTGCCAGACTCTGGTAAACACAAATCTTCTAAAACAGTTCTCACAGCTTGAACTTAGGTGCTAAAAACAGGTGGTGCCCTGTATATAGAAATGCATGCTGTTCTCGATACCCTAGAGAAACGTCATTAATCCCAACTAGACAGCTAGCCAAGGGGAGAGAGAATCAGGGTCGTTTCCACAAGGCTACTACATAGCCTCTCCCTGTAGGTCAGCAGCATAAGGGCCCGGGTGAACTGGGATTAGCTCTATTTCGTCTCCAGCTGGGACCCAGAAAAAAATAAGAGGAGCCTGGGATGTAATAAGCCTCCAACGCTGTTGCCCATGACTGAATATCTCCATCAGTCCTGCTCAGCACAGTTCAAGCAAGAACAATCACGGGATCCAGAGGGGCATCTGAGTGTCCGGTGAGGCTCCACACCAGGCCCTGGATCTCTCTGTGCTCTTTAATTTAGAAAAGTTTCCCTATTTGGGACTCAGATCCTCCTTCTGAGCCACCTATTAATGGCTTCTATAGCACACCTTTTATTTTACTTGTTTTGCATATATTTGTTTATCTATCTATCCATCTATCTATCAGGGGTGGGGGTACATGTGGAGGTCAGAGGACGTCTGGCTGAAGCTGGCTCTCACCCTCCACCATATGGATTTCGAGAATCAGACTTAGACCCTCGGGCTTGATGGTGAGGGCCTTCACCCCAGCGCCACTTCAGCTCCCCTGACTTCTCTTCATCTCTGCTTCGTGGTCTGTGGCAGTCATAGATATTTGGATTAGTCTTGCCTGCTACAACTTCCCTCCCACTGTGGTAAGGTTGGGATTCCTGGTTTGTTTCACGGCTCTTCTCCCAGGGCCTGCATAGGCACCTAAGGAAATGCTCAATAAATGTTTATTGAAGTGATGAATGTGGGACAAGAGGATGGAAGAGAAAGTGCTAAGAAGTTATAAAAAACCAAAGTATCTATTTCAAAACATGGAATGTTGAATGCTATCCTATCACGTAGACTCACCAGCGTCAGCGCTAAAGCACATCCTCCTAAACCCTCCTTAGATTTGAGCGAACGTTCAGAGTCAGTATGTGTGTACAAAACACGTCTATACAACATATCATTATCTTCCTGGTTCCAAGGGATCCCACGGTTGGTGTTCCCAGTGTTTGTTCTCAGCCTCTGGGGCTTTACTAATGTAATTACAGGCCCAAGTTTCCAGTGGGTAGATAATTGGGTGAGTAGTACTGTCTACACACAACGAACCACTGAAAGGCATGCAAGACACAGACCCACCCAATGAATTGAGTGGTCTTCTTGGTCCATTTGACAACGTTGGAAATGGAGACTTTAAACTTAGAGGATTACCTATAAGATGTTTATGTGGCTAGTATCCAGAGAGAACAGAGGAATTCTGAAAAGCAACTCTCTCTCTTATTTTTTTTCACAAATAAATGGAAGTCAGTGCAGGGTGGAAAGGGGGAGTGGGTCTGGAAAGATGCTTATCAGTTAAGAGCATTTGCTGTTCTTCCAGAGGACCTGGCTTTGGTTCCCACTCCCACAATGCAATGGGCTGCTCAAAAAATGCTTATGCTCCAGTTCCAGAGGCTCAAATGCCCTTTTCTGGCACCCATGGACACCTGCATGTACATGGTACGCATGCATACACTCAAAAACACACACATACAAATAAATAAGTAAATAAAAAAGTCACTTTCAACGTATGTAAGTCAAGCAGATCTCAGAACACATAGCCAAAGGGATTTACTCCCCCTCGAGAGTAAGCACTGGTTTCCAAGGAGAAACGTCCCTTAGGGGACATGTCACACAGTGTCATCCAAAAGAACACAGGGACAGAAGCGTTCCCAGGTATCCTCTTGGGATACCTTCCTACTGTTTCGCTCGGGAAGAACTGTCTTGTAAACACCCTTCACCAATATCAGGAGGGCGGGGAGGGGGCCAAAGGCACATTATCACCAGGCCTGGGAGGGGGAAGCAAAGCCCGGTATTCACCTCCGTCCCTTCAGCCTCGGCTACATCCCCCACAGCCCGTTCCCCTCGGGGTTTCAATCTGCATCTGCTTTCTCCCCTTGCCCTGATGGTGCAAACACTCGGTGACTGACAGCATACTGGTGCTTTCACAGCCCCAGCTCTGCCATCTTTACTGGGGAAGAGCAATTCAGCTCCACAGCAAGGCTCCCAGCTGCCATCTGCCCTAAGAGCAGTGCCGAGCAGCCCGGGAGAWGCCGCCTTCCCGCCCTTCCTTCGCCTTCTGTCAAGAGTCTGTGGACCTCTGTACCTCGAAATCTCTCAACTTGCCATTAGCATGACAATTCTCCCAAACACACCTGCTCCGTCTCTAAAGATCAGGCCACTGCCGTGTACCCATGCCTGCAAGTATTTAGTTGCTTCCAGATGTGCATAAAATCAAGGCTCTTTGCCCTGTGAGCATGGACTTGGCCGGCCTCCTCAGCCGGCCATCTTGGAATCCTGCTCTTACAAATGCTCCCTCCCGTTCCCATGGTTTGATATTAAACATGAAAATAGCTCTAGAAAGAGGCTGCTCTCTGCAGTGTCCCAAGGACTTGGGACGGTCCCTAGGGACCAAAGTAGTGTGGGCCAGGCTCTCCCAAGCCCAAGGGACAGTTCTTCCCCTGTGGCTCATGTTCTGTCCCCTGCCCCAAACGCTGGGCCCTGAGAGGATAGGATCACATGTGAATTGTCTGTGAATCACCACATCCAGACTGATGCCTGCTGGAGAGCGCTGCTTTCTCAAATGAAATGAAGAGGCTCACTTTCTGCTATTGCAACAGGATACACCTAATATAAAATTTGATTATCCTGGCCACTTCAAAATGGACAATTCGACATCATTAAGGATGTCCACAGTATTGTATAAAGTCACACTTCTTCATCCTAAAAAGAAACTCTTACTCTTAAGTAGCTCAGCAGTTTTTCCCCCAAGAAGGGAATAAGCAGAAATATCAGCTACAGAGGCCCGTTCGAAGGCAACCAAGACAATCAGTGCACATCTTCCTAGGTGGATTCCTTCTTCCCTTCATGGATCTTCTGTGACCATCTCCCCATTCTGAGAACACGTTTGCTAAACAGCTGTGCTCTGCTAGATGCTGGGAAGAAATAGATGAAAAGACACAGCCATTGTCTGCAGGGTTCATGATGCTAGGGCAGGGACAGATGCTCCTTCCTGCTTTCCTCACACAATGCAAACCTCAC